>JAFISD010000262.1:0-37445 GCA_022560085.1 Helminthosporium solani | reverse complement strand
ATTCACTGTGATTCACTGTGATATCGTATAAAGAAGGTGGCTATTCTTGGTGGGGTGATCAGGTTACTGATTTGATCAGCTTACTGATTAAACACGTTATTAGCATCTGACACAGGCATGCATTAGCCACTCATGGCAGCCACATGTGGCGCAGTGAACAGCCTCGAATGCAGAATACCGTCTGTATCTAATTACTCATTATTCCGTACCTCAACCTTGCTTCCTTACTCGCTATCTACTCGCAGCACAATTCAATTCCCGGCGCTAAGTTACTGTGAACTGCTCCGAAACTTTACAGTCTTCCATCCCATCCCTCGAGTTGAAAGGGACGTATCACTTCTCCCGCGCGAAAGCATTTCCGTTCAGCGATATAGTGGCCTGCGGGAAGGGACGCCGTGTCGCAAAGGTCCGTAGCATGTAGAGTCACAGCTGCCGCGACTATGAACTTGGTCCAAAAATATAGTTAGTGGACGCGCATCAATTCATGCGTTTTGAATATCGTTTCGAGGATCAATCCAAGTACGCCAACTTTTCCGCTATCATCAACATCAGCATCACGAATATAGTCAGGTCTACGTAGATCCAGCTTTTTTGTCGCGCATTATTCTAGACGATCAAAAACCCAGCCTCGTTGTCAGCCTTCATCGTAACACCATCACTTTAGGCATCTCGGCATTCGCAGTAGGTTGCTCCGATCTATAGTCCACCACCGTGTGTAAGCTACCGCCTTGGTTCAAACCCACTGCTTCCTAGAACAAGACTTCACACAGCCTCGCACTTGTCAATAGCGTCCCATCGCATCGGTACGTACACAGTATCCATATCGTACATATAATGGAAGCGTGGCCATCTCCGCATGAACAGCCCCTAGCGTCTGAGGTAAGACAGCTTCCGCTCCTACAAAGTTCGTCCCATTCACACTCGTTGCTAAGAGCGGCGGAGCCAGCCAAGTATTGTACAAGGCGATACATATGGTAAGGACATTTCCGCGCTCGGAAATAAGGAATTTTCTAACCGGGCAGAAATGTGCTCGGAGGATTTGTGTATAGATGAGAGCCGTAACTATGGATTATCACTACAGTACCGCTGCGGCCCGATAAGGCCGGCAACATTGCATGAATATTCGTCCAATATGCCGCCATCTCTCTCACTCTCTCACACATACATATCTACTTGCAACACGCATGAATTTCACTCCCACCCTGGCCCGTTATGTGGTGGGCAAGACGGCGCTGTATGTAGATCAGAAACAGCAACAAAATGGAAGGAACGACGTGATCAATCCCGGGCGCCTTCCGACATCTATTACAGTACATACAACAAACACCAATACCCGCGCCGCTCCTCAATTAGCAGTGACAACATTCAGACAATCAATTCCAACCAGGTAAGAAGCCCACCCTCAATATCCAAATCAACATGGATGCATGCGCGAAATACCTTGCCACCAACCAACATTACCACATCCATCATCAATCCAAACACCCTACAATACACTAGCAACATCTCCATCCCACCCCCACTACAATCATACAAACCGGGTGCAAAACACCCACATCATCAATACCAACCCCCCCGTCCCGTCCTGTCCCATTCCGTCTCGTCTCCACCCCCTCAGACACCACCTTATTCCTCTAACACACCTACTCACCAATCAACCTACCCATCCACCCATCCACCCGCCCGCCCGGTCCCTCACCCAAGCCAAGTTCGCTCCACGCGCCGACCTGCTCGCCACATTGCCACGCTCTCACGTGCCAACTGTCCCATTGACTCACACACCTATTAAAAGATATCCACCTGAGACATGGCCGTCCTGCTTCCGCTTCGGGTAAGCCGATTAGGCGGCAGACTAGAGTACAAGGTCCAGGAGTCTAGAGCTTGAAGTCCGGAGATCGTATTTGAGGAGGGGGGAAGGGGTTACCTAGTGTTCAACACACGCATCATCACCCATCGCTCTCCTCATCCTTCGGTATCTCCGGTACTACATTGGTGCTTGGAGGAAAAGACGGAAAAGTGGCAAGGGGAAATGGGGACTTGGCTCGATGCCTCTTAGTGAGAGTGTTGTATTGCATGATGTGATATGGTACATTATGTATGTATGGCATGGTATTGCATGCAACAACAGAAGCTGATGCAACGTCGAATCTAATGCACGAAAATCTATAATCATACATGTACAATAAATCCTACATCCCAAGTCCCCACATATCCTACACATAGACCAAGATGATGCCAGACAATCGAGCCCCTCACCTCACACAAACCGCCCAAGACTCAACACATTGTCGGCACCTCTCTCACCCTCAACTAACTTCCTACTTGATATCTCTCCTAGGCGCAAGCCCCTTAATCATGTCTTCCACGCTCTTTGCCTGCTCGCTCCTCTCACCCAGCGTCACCCCCCCCGCGTTCATGCCGGGAAACCCCTTCAACGGTTGGGATTCAGATTGTGGTCTAAACGGAGGCTTGTCCGTCAATTCACCCTGCTTGACCTTCACTTCTGCACCCGTTGTCCGTTTGATCTTCATGTGGATGCGGCCGTTGGGACTGACAGACGCGTATTGAGGTAAGACTTCTACCTTTAGTCCGCCCTCGGTGACGTGGTCGAATAGGTCGGTGTTCTTCTTGTGGTACCCGGAGTTGACGTACGTCTTGATTTCCGAGTCCAAGGCCACGAAACCAGCGACACCCAGGCGTGCTTTGGTGCTGGTTTTTCCGATTCCGTCCGTGGGTTGTACAACACGCGATGTCACGGGCACGCGCTGGGATTGGGGTCCGAGGATGGGGTGGTTATACATGTAGGCGTTTGTGCGGAGATATCCGAGACCAGAAGACGGGTGAGTAGATAGAGGCGTTGTCTCGTCGTCAAAGCGGTATTGCTCGATGTCGTTCTTTGTACTGCTCTGGTCGAAGGCAACGTTCTTGAACTTCAGATTGGGAAGACGGAGAAACGGGACAATGAGGCGTTGGAAGAGCTTCGACGCGAGAGGGTTGTTTGCGGCCTCTGAACGGAGGGCCTTGATGCCAGCGGTGATTTCTTCATTGCTGATATTTGACCATTCCTTTTGTTTTTCCATTAATGCACTCCCTGCTTCAGCGCCATCAAGGGGTAGTGGTTGGCTGTTCTGCGAAGCATTCATGCGCATCGTGTATATTTCGTTTTTTACGTATTGGGTAAGCAGTTGTTGGAACTCCTTTCGTCGCGAGTGCAGTTGCTTGGCGATATAGGTATTGAACTCATTGGCGCTCATTCCGGGGAGCCAAGGCCCTTCGTGCTTCCATCGGCGCATGTTGTGGCGGGCTAGGTCGGGGGGTGGGACAGAATAGGGCACGAAAGAAGCGTCGGGCGCGTTAGGCTCCTTCTTCTTTGCTCTCCGGGCTTGTAAACGCTCCACCGCGTTCCTTTTGATGCTCTGTCTGATCGACTCTAGCATGATGGCCGCATCATCGAGACCCTCGTCTCCTTCGTATGAGGTGATGTCTGATCGGTGCTCAAACGCGCCGCTTGGTGGTGTGTTAGTCATGCCCTGGTCTCGCATAGCAGCCATGCCCTTCATCATAGGGATGCCCAGCTCTTCCCACTTCTGCCGTGTCCGCACATGATCTGCGGCGGAGTCGTAATCGGTGACATGCTCGATGGTGTCCAGCTGCTTGACTTGCAGCACAGGACTGCTCGTCTGGACAATGCGTGACCGCGAGGGGATTGCACGCTTCAGGCCCCAGTCACCACGAGCTAACGAAGTGGGCGTGGTTGCAATGGCTTGACGGGTGGGGAAGGGGAGGGTCGCGCTGTTCGAGGTCTTTTGGGTGCCGCTGCTGTGGCTATCGCCGACAATAGGTCGAGGAAGGGGATTTGGAAGCGAAAAGAGACGCGAGTTCCGTAGCAGGTTGGCGGTTGGCGACAGATTTTGGCGTCGGAGAGCCATGGCGATGCGACAGCCGCGGCGACGGCGTCAATGGCGGCTGAACTGAGTGATGGTGTTGATGGCGGTAGGAAAGTTCGCAGTCGATAGATGTCGGATCAACGTCGCGCCGGCTTGGCAACTATACATACGGAGTATATGCTGTGGATATGCAGGTCAAAGCCTCAACGTCATTGTAGACGAAATGCCTTAGATAGGCGATGAATTGCGCATTCATCATCTCATAACGGGGACAAATTCTTTAATATACATCTTCTAAGGGTAGATAAAATTACAAAATTGGGTCTTGACTTTGATCGGAAAGTATCCGACCAGCTTCAGTATATTTACTCAGCTTCAAAATCACTTAAACTAAGTATTTGCTACCTACTCGCGGAGAAAGTTTCTCTGCGCATGTGGGCTACATCTTTTATGGGTGCATAATGTTACAAGATTAGGTCATGACTCCTTAGTATCCCGATCAGCTTCAGTATGTTTTGATCAGCTTCGAAATCCTCAATCAGGAAAATGCGGCTTGTAGAATGGATAGTGTAGTTTTTTCAGCCGGGCAAATGTTTGTCCCAATCGTAGGGGTCATCTTCATCTTCATCGTCTTCATCTTTCTTCGAAGTCCGTGGTATGTGGCCCTCGATAGCCATGTGCGACTGAGATATGCTGTCCTCCGACAGGGAAGGTGGCTCGGGAGCTTTGGTAGCGACGCGTTCTCTGATCTTCTCTTGGATGAGCTCTTTGTTGGCCTTGGTCAACCGTCCAGGCTTCTCTCCACGTTCAACAGCTAGGTCAGCTAGGGCATCGTCGCGTGCTGCCCAAGCTGCCGCGGCATCTTCGTCTTCGGTCTCGCGAGGCGGTGGCGGCGCCCTTTCCCTCTTCAGTCGCAGCGGAAGTGCCTTGTGATGCTCCTCCGTGTTCTCCACCATGAGCTCAATCTTGTCGCCGTAGCCGCCTTGCCGCAGCCATGCCGGCTCTTCGCTGAGTTGCACCTTGACATAGAGAGCCCGTCGCGCGCAATCGTCTGAACACCACACTTCTAGCACCTTCTTGTCTACAATCTCCACGCCCTTGGACGTGTCGATGAACTGTTTCTTCGCCGCCGACGGCGCCTTGCGTTTTGGGCGCGGGCATAGCGCATAGCCGCAGTTGCCGGCGATGTTGCGCTCTTCTATGAGCGAGTCGTAGTCGGAGGGCTGGAAGGGCACCACAGCTTCGCGGAAACGCAGCGCGTCGGCCGGCGAAGGGCGCTTTGGGTCGGCAGCGGGTGACTCGGGAAAGTCTAGCAGGCCGATGATGGTGTCCAGAACCTCCTTTTCAACCACCTTGCGCTGTTCTATGATGTTCGCATGGTGAAGAGCCACATCGAGATGTCGCTGATTGACGGGTGGCCGTGAAGTGGGAGGGGTGTTTGCTGCTACGGCTGTCTTTTTGAGAATTGACTTGGGCGCCATGGTGGCCGTAGACCGTCGACCGTTGACGGTGAACAGGTAGGACTCGGGGAACAGGACCGAACTGCAAACCATAAACAGTAAACCCCAAAAGAGAACTATAAACAGCGTGTAGTGCACAGTACGGTGACGGGCGGTACAGATAATCGAGTGACAAGCGACTACCAGCAGTGTTAGTTCGTAATATCCAGTCTAACGGGTCCTGGGCCTAGGCCCTAGATAGATGATTGATGAGCAAAGGCGACGCCAAGGGCTGCGGAGGGTTTTTAATCGTGGCTTTGCTTGTTGATGTAGACTCTGCCATCACCACCAAGAGTCGTCGCCCACACGCCGAAGCACCTCATTATATTGTACGCCAGCATAGATACTAGGTAGCGATGCATGGCAACGACCAGTGAAGGTGAGGTCACGGGCACACTGTCCGCGCGGCGCCGCACCACCCCGCCTCGCCTCGCCTCACCTCGCTCAAGCTTTGCTGACGTTGCCGCGGCCTAGCAGCCCCAGCCAGCCCTACACACCTATACCTGCCTAGCACTCCTACGTAACATCCCGCCCACATCCACGGCGCCTCACAGCAGAGGAACCCATATCATCACCAGTTCCGCACCCCTTCGGCGGAGAGACCAGCTGCATCGCGTTGCCGCAGCCCTGGCACGGCCCTGCTGCCTCTTCGCCGCCCCCAACGCCCGCCACGATGCCCAACTTCAAGGTCAAGGCCTCGTACAAGTACGAATCGCCCCACGAGGACGATCTGAGCTTCCCCGAGGGCCAGGTCATAACCGTGACCGAGCAAGAAGACGATGACTGGTATATTGGTGAATACATCGACGAAAGCGGCACGAAACACGAGGGTCTCTTCCCGTGCAATTTCGTGGAGAAGTACGAGCCGGAGTTGCCCGCCCGTCCAAACCGGGCATCGAGACACAAGCCATTGGAGCAGGTTGCCGTCCAGCCAGCGCCTCCGACGCCTGAGATACAGCAGCAGGCGCCGCAGCAGGAGCCGGAACTGGTGCGGCAAGAGCCCTCCAAACCCCAACCCCCGCCTGTTGAGATCCCCCAGGCCGCCAAATCACCCGTACTGTCGCCCAAATCGCCCACCTCCACACGCAGCACAAAGCCTCCAGAGACCTCTCAGGATCCGCCTGCAGCACCAAAGATCGCTCCAGCTGAACCGGTAGCGGCTGCACCCGTTAAGAAAGCCGCGCCACCGGTCGCTTCAAAGTCGAATGCCTTCCGGGACCGCATCGCCGCCTTCAACCAGCCCGCCGCCGCTCCAATTCAGCCCTACAAGGCAGGAGGAGGCCCACCGAGCACTTTCATCAAGAAGCCCTTTGTCGCGCCTCCTCCGAGCCGCAATGCCTATGTTCCGCCCCCACGAGAGGCCCCACAAGTAAAAACTTACCGCCGGGACGAAGATCCTGAAGTCGCGGAACGCCAGGCCCAAGATCAAGAGAATGCAGAGCGAGCCGGTCTTGCGAGTAATGCAAACGAGAGCGAAGCAGAAGAGCCGGCGCCTACGGTCAGCCTCAAGGAACGCATTGCACTCTTGCAGAAGCAGCAGCAAGAGCAAGCCGCACGAGCCGCTGCGTTACACAAGGAGAAGCCCAAGAGACCACCAACCAAGAAGCGAACTGAGTCTCATAACGGTCGCGGTGAAGACGCTGAGTCGACACTGGAGCGATCCACTACAAGTGATTCGAAAGAGCGAGGATCCATTGATAATGCCCGACCGCCCCGACCGGCCCACGGCATGAAATCTCCTGAGCACCGTGACTTTATGAGTGATGCCAACGATGCCGATCAATCGGGCGCTGGAGAAACGGAAGACGCAGAAGGGACATCAACGAGTGTAGAGGACGACGATGAGCATATCAAACACGCAAAAGCTCCGGCCCCACCGACGGGAGAGCCCCATGTCGGAAACGAACACGACGTGGCAGAAGAAGAAGAAGAGGAGGACGAAGATGAGGATGAGGAGGCTGCCGAGATCAGACGAAAGGCAGCAATTCGAGACCGTATGGCCCGTCTTGGTGGTGGGTATGGAATGCCGGGCATGCCTGGTATGTTCAACCCCTTGGGCGGCTCATCTCCCGGTCTCCCATCGCAACCAAAGAAAAAGGTGCCCGAGAAACAATCCACGGGTGATAGCGAGGACTATGCCATGCCTCAGCAGCGAGTACCTATGTTTGGAATGCCTGGGATGGTGAAGAGCCCAGAAGTCGAGAACAAGCAGCTTTCCGTGGAGAAAGAAGACGATGAATCACACCCCGTCACTCAGTTGCACGCCGCCGACGAGGTACCTGATGTGGAGGATGTTACCTCACAGCAACCGCTAAGAACTCCTACTGCCGAACACCCTCCACTAGCAGACAGTAAGTTTCTTATTCCTCGCAAGCCTATCGACCGTTGTTGTACCCGCGGGACTTCAGATACCTTTCGGTTGTCGTCTTTCGAGGCTGTGTCAAAAACGTACCTTGCTTTTGACGGCGTCTCGGAATACGTTATGACTGTTAGCGTATGCAGTATGTTCCACGGACGATTGAATAGTGAAGGTAAATATGGATGGGTGATACTAACGTTGATCAGGACATTCGGCGCCAGACCCTCCTACTGAGCGAGGTGTTCCGCCTCCAGTCCCTTCGGCGTGTAAGTCTCATAATAGTTTCGTTGATTCTTTGCTGACCTCGTTACAGCTCGTCCTGTGCCACCTGCCCCCATACGCTCGCCTAGTCCGGGCTCCGAGTCTGGTGACGAGCTGACAGATGCGCAACCGCAATCTGCGGCATCTCCCAAAGCGCCATCAGCTCCCCCACTTTCAAAACATAGTTCATACATGGCATCTGATGAGATGTCGGGTGATTCTCCAGATAAGCGTGCGATACCGCCAATCCCAATGACTAGTCCTACGCTTTCTCCCACTGGGGTCACAAGGCCACGGCCGCCTCCGCCTCCTTTTAGCCCTCCATCTCGGCAGGGAACAATGGATAACGTATCGAGAAAGGTAGATCGCGAGGGCGAGACTGATTACGAAGGCGACTATGATACCGACATTGCTTCGGGTGCCACCCACAAGGATGCATTGAAATCACATGCACGGGAATCGAGCTTGGAAGATAGCATGACGGCTGATGAAGGATCTGTCCGCTCTCCTATAACTCCTTCTGCACCCCCACCGTTGCCGCCTTCTGTCCCAAGAGCCGTACCTCCTCCCCCTCCACAACAACCACCAAAGAGGATTTCTATGGATGCTCCTCGGGGTGCGCCACCCCCACCACCTATCCCTGCACCAACTCTTGGGCACGATGACGATGAATACGATCCGTACAAATATATAGCATCATCTCCTCCTGCTCCTAGAGCTGTGCCGCCGCCTCCCCAACATCATCCACCGCCGTTGCAAGCTCGTCCCCTTCCACCGGTCATGTCACCAATCCCTCCACCAATCCCTCAACAGCAGAGTCAACAGTCCTCAGATGACGATTTGTACCGTGAACCAACACCACCTCCACAACCACGGAAATCCCATGATAGACCGCCGCCGCCGCCCCCTCAGGCCGCCCCCCATAACCAACGACCACCACCACTTCCGCAAGATAGGGCACCCCCACCTCCACCACCACAGGAGCGAGGTCCTCCACCTCTGCCTCCAGCCGAACCGTCTCAGCAGCATCGAGCACCGAGCAACAGGAAATCACTTGACGTGAATCGTGCTATGCAGAGTCGGACATCAATGGATCAACCTCGTCCATCCGTCAGCCAAGAGTTTATCGCAAGCGATGTCGACCTTGGCGCATCGTCACATTGGTGGACGCAACCCAATATGCTGCCTCCTTCTTTGAAAGGCCGCACAGATGTCCTGACGGAACTACACGAGTCAAGATCTGGTAACATGGTCGAGAAGTTGGTTCAGGTCCTTTACATGGATTACTCACAGACTATTATTTCAGCTCGCTTTGATATGAGCAACGTCTCCAATGTTGAGCTCGAGCAACAGCAAGAACCTCCCCCCATGCGCCTTCGTCAAGATCAGCTCGAGGCCGCATACGATCAATTCGGTGCAAGAATCGCAAAGGATGCCGAATCCAAGCAGAACACATCTGTTCGTGACGGCAGTCCGATGGCTTTCATCAACGAATTGCTGAGCCCATATAAGGACGCCCTCAAGCCGGTGTCCACTCGTTCGTTTGGAGCCCTTGTCTACGTCAACCTTGCGAATGCGTCTGTCCAACAACACGATGAGATTCGACCTGGTGACATTATAACGTTTCGCAACACCCAGTTCAAGGGTACACATGGTCGGATGCATCAAAAATATTCTTTCGAATTAGGCAAACCAGACTTTGTTGCCGTGGTGGTCGAATGGGATGGGAGCAAGAAGAAGGTGCGTGTATGGGAGCAAGGGAGGGAAAAGCCCAAAGTCAAGGAGGGAAGCTACAAGCTGGAGGATTTACGAAGAGGCGAGGTTCGAGTTTGGCGAGTCATGGGTCGCCATTGGGTGGGGTGGAATTAGTTTATTCGGAAGTGGAGCGAAGGAACCCTCTGTAACTATGCGTGCGTAATTTTGTTCGTCAATTGGCGAATGGGGTAGGCTTAGTGCGGATGTGTGTAGTCATAAACATTCTTGGCTTAAGTCTTGTTCGTATTGCAGCATATTGTTTATTTTCTTTAGAAATTGATGTTTGGGTTGAGATTGAAGATTAGGTTTAATGACGTGATTGCCGATTCGGCTTTGGTCTAACCGCAAGGCAGCTTTGTTGGATGTGAGGTTTTCGTCTATGTAGGCCCCGGATCCTGATGAGGCTGCCTTGGATAGACAGTGGTATTTAGTCTGTGTCGGGTTATACAAGTCTTTGGACAAGTCAATCCATGTAGTGAGTCCATATCCCAACGCCTTGTCCTGGTTCATAGAGCCCATTGACGATCATTATGACCTCCCGAGCAGTCTGCTTGATACGGTGATCACAGAGTATTGGGCAGGAGAACCGAATCTTCATAGCCCATATCGTTTCATCAAAGACACAGAAACTTTTTTGTTAAGCCAAATGTTGACGGAGAGCTAGCACAACGCCTCAGTGACGGTACGTCTTCCCAAGTGATTGCACAAGCCTTGGCTCTAGTACACAGCAAGTGCGTGGTGATAACAACGAATTACAGCATGTCCGTCTGAATGACGATGTTCATCCCTTCAAGTCTTAGCGTCTTCACTGTTCTCGCGAGAACATGTGACCGCCAGTGCACAGTGCCAAGATCAAACTAATGGCGCTAGTTACGCGAGCGTGAATGTTTTTACGTGCACCTCGACCCTTGGACCCTTACCCACATCCCCGCTCACGTCTGCCGTCTGCTATATCAGAGCACCACAACGCCATCAGATCTCACAAACTTCGCACCTCCAAACTGCTGTTACTGTCAAAATAGTACCCCTTAAGAGGTGAACTCCTCGTGGTGGTAGCCCAAACGTGCATTCCCGACGTGATGTCGCCTGCTCCAATCGCTCAGCCCGAAACTATGGCTCCGGTCATAGTTCCAGCATCCTCAAGGTCGCCTGCTTCAACGACATCGGCAACACTCACGCCCCCTCATCAGAATCCAATGCTTTCACCGCTATCCCATGTTCAGCAAGTCCCTGGCCATCGTAAGCTAATACCAGTTGATGGTTTCAATCGAGTTAGTCTAACAGACCTCAAAGCAACCACCCCTCCTCAACCTCAAGGCTTCGACGACATCTTTCATCAGAAGTTCATGACCATCATCAAAGCTTTCAAGAAGCGAGGAGAAGATGACCCTAACCAGAGACCTCTCACCTCTAATGACCGCAAGTCCTTCATCAACAATGCTTACGAGGAGACTGATAAGCAGTTCTTCGGTGAGCGAGCCTTGTCAGACCAAGACATTAAGCTGCGCGCTCTCACCAGAGTCTTTTATCGTGTTCTCGCTGAGGAGCCTTGGTCAGAGGACTGGATCCGTCCACATGACGTCGAGCGCAAACTCTCCCGTTTCGAGATGCACAAGGACTCCGTGGCCCTAGCTGAAGAGCACAACGTCCCTACCGTTCGCCAGGCTATTCAAGCTGCGCGTCTAGCGGAGCTCAAGGCCAAGGACTTACCCCAAGACAAGACTAACCTGCGCGGTCCCTTCGATGAGATCGAGGTTATTTTCATCCCTGGGACCGTTTCTTCCACCGCCACGGCGAAAATTTCCCGCGATACTACGTATCCAGTTAGCGTGTCCAGCGTTGCGCATGTCTTACAGTCACACATCTGTCGCGATATGACACGTCCCTACCTTATGGCGCAGAAATTTGTGACATGCACTGACACCGAGGAGCTAACCAGTATGCGTCAATTTGCCTGTGATGTCGTCGACTTCGCACCTCATCTTCTTGACAACGACAACTGCAGTCTGCTCATCATCCTGCTCATCCTTACGCGGTCAGAGATCTGCAAGCGTTTCGAGAACAACGGCATTCGCATCGAGGGCTCAACCATCTCGCATCGCAAGGCCGAATGCATGAAGGGAAAATTGGGCTGGAGGACTGCCGATGAACGCAAGCCTTTCGACAACGTGGCTACGGAGCTTCAGACTCGCGTCAAGAATGCTTGCTTCCCTGCTCCACGAGCACATAGGCTTCATGCACCAGGACGCAAGTCTGGCAGCGCAAGGAAGTCGAGCTTGCCTGTGGTCGGTCCTCATGGGAATGTGGCCCACGGGACTCATGTGCACGCGGTTCATGGGGCTCATGGAGAGCCACGTATTGGATACTTTCCTGGACCCCAGATCTGTAGGACGAGCGGTACGAATATCTCCATCGGCAACGGCAACGGCAGCGCTTATACGAACGGTAATAACGGCAATGCCAATGCCAACATTAACATCTCGGCTCTGCCCCGTACGTCGTTCGGTTCAGGTTTGCTTCCGTCATTGCAGTATCCCCAAAAGCAAACACCCAAGCAAACACTCAATCAGACGCCTAAGCAAACGCCTAAGCGTACGCCCAAGCAGTCCCAACACCCTCCCAAAGACAAACCTGGCGCCACTGCAGACGATCCTATGGATCTTGACTAGGAGAATTTGCGACTATGCATTTCCATTGGTGTTGATTGCTTCTGTACACTTGACCATACACGCACAATGACTCGAGGAGAGAAGGCAATAATTCACATCGGTGACTAAGCTGGATATGTGCCATTTTTTCCTTCCGTTCTCTCTGCTCTGCTACATGGCCACGAGCAGTTCCCTTCCAAAACGATCTCACGAATCTGGATATTAAACTTTATTGCATACATGGCTTGTCTTATTTCTACTTTTCTTTTTGCTTCACTTTCTTTTTTCCTTCTCTTTCTCTGCATCATTTACATCATCATGGCGACGGCGCATCACATCAATCACATCATCCAACCAACCAACGGAGTCTGGTCCCCTAAAACGGCGGGTCGGCTGGTAATATGGTAGGCTTCTTTGTTCTTTGTTCTCTGCATATTTCCTCTCTCTTTGTCATTTCTTCATACGGAAATGGGCGAAATGGTTGGTTGGGGGTGCCGGGTTTATTACATGGTGTTTGGGGTTATTCGCTGGCGGTCTGGTTTAGTCCGGACCAGTCGAACTTACTTTTCGAGTGAAATGTCATTTCTTTGGAACTGCGTTTGTACTTTTGGGGGCGGGGTTTGTGCGTGGTGCGTGATGGTTTTGTGGTGTGCAAGGGTCGACGCGTGCGTATGCAGAGCTTGGTGGGGTTTGAATAGGTGCACATGCGCGACTGCGTTGGGGACGGGGGATGTGTATCACCATTTTTCTGTCTGTTTTCTTGTGTGCATTTTCTGGAGGTGACGAGGTGAGGTTTCAATTGCTTTTTTGTAACGGGGAGATGCGGTATACGTATGGCTGTTTGGCTGAGGTGCTCGAGCGTGATGTATTCTTCGTAGGAGAAGGACAAAGGAAACGGCTTATTAGGTTGAGTGCGATGACTGGCATGGGAAGGATCGCGAGGTTTGATGAGACGGACCGAACAAAGTGATGAAGTAGCGATGTTCGGATATAATTAGCTACCCACGTACTTACTCTCTAACGCGGACGTTCAATATCCAAAGAAAAATGAAGGATAAATCCTGTCTTCAACTCAACTTGACAGATGACAAACATGGTCCTATGAGTCCTGCCTGGACTGGGTTCATTCTTGTATTTTTAGATGACTTGCTCACACAAATCCTCTAGTGGGAACTTGGAAGGATAATGTGAAGGTTGTAAGCCCACTCAACCGGTAATAGAGATCCTAGGAGTATTTGTTTAAACTCAGCCCCCTAGAGATTAAACCCCGTGTACATCAAAGAAATGCGTATCTTGAAAGGGTTGTTAAGCCAGTACCAGACAAAGCCGAACAACGCTTTGGGACTTCGGATAGCAAGACAAAGCACGACAACGCCGTTAATGTATACCTTGCACATGCCCCCGGTTCGCAATTTCTACAGTATATAACCTCGTTGGGATCTCCGTTCCTGACGACTGTACATGTACAGCCTCTAGTACCATATCATGAAATTCATCACCATCCTCGCGACCTTTGTCGCCACGGCAATAGCAAAAGATGCCAATACAAACCCCGAACCCGCTGCCTCAAAGTCAGAGAAAGGAATTCCGCTCGACTGGTCCCTTGCTAAGCCCGGTAATGGGAAATTACCACCTCGCAGCTTGAACAAGCGTGGTCGTACGTCATTCCCTTCTACATCCTATCCACCATATCCCCCATCCCTTACCGTTTAGACCCCTATCTCCTAGTCAATACACTGATTTCACCCCGCTAATCTCGCTACACAGTCCCGGGCGCCGTATACGTCTGCGATAAAATAAACTTTTTCGGAAACTGCATGTGGATTTCTCCTAATGAAAGCTGTCACATGGTTTCAGACGGCCCTATGAGTATCGGACCTGACCCTGGAGGCTACTGCAAGGCGTACTATGGGAGTTCTTGTAATACGCTTCTCCTGATCGAGGCTATTGGTTACCCTGGGAAGGGTAAGGGGCTTGATTGGCCCGTGTGGAGTTTTAAATGTTTCAAGTCTTGATTTTGTGGATGAGTCATGGTTTAGTTGAGGGTAAGGTGGTTTTTCTCTTTTGAGAGGTGGGTTGGATTGTGTGGTGTTAGGGTAGTGGGGGAAAGGGCAAGGTTGCAAGGCAAGGGCATGATTCGGAATTAACTTGGTGGATGGTTTGTCTTGTTTAGGTGTGGGCGAGGGAGGGCAAGGAGCTTTTATTTCGAAGTGAGATCTGCGAATTTGATGTGTATATTGGCATTATAAGTGGATTGAATGAAGATGTAAAAGTTCTCTGACATTGAAGTTAGCTATCAATGACTAGGTTCTTGTGTTTTCAATGATCCCTGTTATGTGCAGTAGTTGATGAATATCTTTGGCAAAGTGTACCTAGAATACAAACACATCACTGGATAAGATAGGATAGATAACGTCCCCTACTAGGTTATGCTCATGGTAGTCGAACTTCCAAAAGGACTCACCTGCAGATACAAATGCATGTCATGTCCCATCCAATCAACACAAGCGCTCTGAGTTATCAATGTGGGCTTGTGATGTCTATCACATGATGCCTCTCTTAGATCATCTATTCCTTGCCAAGTGTAACATTGTTGTTAAGAGAGTGGGGTAGCAACCCAATTTCTGTCATCCTGCTGTCAAAGAAGTCTTAGCAGACGAATCGCCCTAAATATCATTTCTAGCCCGTACGCATACACACATGCAAGTAGATCCGAATTTAGCTGTATGATATATCTAACGAAAGTGAAGGTGCGAATTTCACACGATTATCAAGGTCACACCTGACTCCCGAGCTCCGGGTGGAAACTGAATCTAGAGAATCAGAGAGAAAAAGGATTGAAAGAACGGATTGTAAAAACTCCGATAGCTACATGCTACCAAAAAATCTTTCAACAGGCGCCTCGTCTTAGGCAAACCATAGGCACGCGATGGTTGAAGAAATTCCATTTCGAAATGACCATAAAAGAACTCTACTTTCTCTATTGTGTCCCTGGATCTTGCACTGCTCTTGTGAGCTCTTTAATCCATTGTCGGATTTTCTCCAACACAATCCTATCGTGCTTTTGGGCTGATATCGTGAAGTCTTCATCGATCCATCCTGGCGTGCCCGCTGTAATAAGTGTGGCCCCAAATGGCTGGGAAGAACCGTAGTCGACAATAAAAGGATCATTCCATCTATTGACCATAATATTCATGGGAGTGAGATCATTGTGGGCGAGTCCAAGCGAATGGAGATGGTTGACCGCAGACGTTATCTTGCGTATAAAGTCCTCAGCGTTGAAGTGTTGTGCACTCCTCTCTAATCGATGCTGGAGTGTAGTTGGAAGGCGATCCAAGCTCAGGCTAACGATGCGACCACGTTTGATCAAGCAACCATGATACCTAACAATATGTGGATGTGGGTTAAGTCGAAGGAGCTCCATTGTTTCAACCTCCTGTAACATGAGTCTTGGCAGAAGACCTGTGCCTAAAAAGTCTAGGTGTAGTTTTGGTCTCTTTAAGAAGAGGTCGCTGCTGATCGGAGTCGAAACTACTGTAATGTTCAAAGGAGCCCCAGGGTACACATCCTCATCCGAAAGACGTCGCAAGCATTCTCGAATCATTTGCTGATTCAATTCGCTCTTTCGGAGGCTTGACCGGCCAAAGTATGCAACATCTTCATCGGTAATGTAGCCAAAAGACGAATATAGGAAGACTGGATTGCCATGCTCGTCATCTTCTTCGGAGAACGCTTCATACTGGGGGGAAAGATCTCGAATCGAATACACTGGTGGCTCTTCATTGACCATAGTTTCAAAATAACGCTACGCTGACTCCTCTGAGCTTCATGCGGTGGAGATTTCTGGACAGTGGTGCCAGCAGGGCTCGTCTACGGGACGGAACTCTTGCGCAGCGGGCGGCAGAGTTCTCAAGGGTGGGGCGGCCAGCATGTGAAGAGACTGTCAATGTGGTGGTCGCACCTTTCTGGTAGGCTCATCGATACGTCGAGGGTTCACAGGTGGATGGGTAGATCAGACGTGTGATTGGGGATTCTTTATGGCCGCAGTGGTTCTTTGAGCTAGGTGTCTGCGCAGTAGCACATGCTAGGGTTGAATTTACGCTTTATCGCAGCTTCAGTGATGGCAGATAAATACATTGAAGTATTGGACGATGGCAGATACGTCGATATCAGCTTGGCGCGATTTAGGACCGGCAGTCTGGCCTTAGCTCGGAAGAGGGACGGGCCACCCAAGCACGTGAAATTCAGCCACAGATGGTACAAGCCAATGTTACCGCTTACAGATAATAAATTACTTAGTTATACCGCATGTTTGGCATGCTTAGAGTTCGATCAGAGGTACTGACTGGGGTGGTGGTGACCTTAAATGAAATCGCGTGCTACAGTGGGTATTATATGCTGATTATGACTTACTGCACCGTTTCTGGGCTATTGCATTCTGAAAATACTCTTACTAAGTATTATGAGTGTGAAGAGTGTGTAAGCAATTCTGTAGCGAGCCGAAAGTGTTTTGAGCGATAAGAAGGTTTTTTTAGTAATGAACGCATAATAAATTATGTCAATACTAACGTAAGTTTTAGGTACATATGGTTCTGGACATTTTGAAACCGCTATAAAACAATGATTTATATAGAATTGAGTGTATGTCAATGTGTGTGGGGGAGCGTTACAAAGGTTTTAGGATAGGTCTATAGGCAAGATAGACTCGATATCAATGTTATTTCTTCCAAGTTGAAGAACTTTGCTCTTATATCCCTTGTAAGCACATTTGATCTGCCATTGGTCAATTAGGAATCTAACTTTTACGTACATATTCAATATAGGTGTTTAACTTATTTTTGGTACGAGACATTTATGGGGTGAAGGAGACTTTATTAAATACGTAAGTACGAAATCGAAGTGTGGCGTGTACATATACATCGGAATTCAAGGGTTCTGATGGGCATGACCTCTCATCTATCTACTCGATTGGCTTCCATACTTTTCCTAGCAACCGCATCTTCCGTAATACTTCCAATCTCTTTCAGATCAACAGTTTTTCTTGTCCAGAATGAAACATTTGTTTCTGTCCGTATTCCATCATTATTTACTTCGAGCTTAACTTGAGTACCAAGATTACATCCCAAACAGACTTTGACGCACTTTGTGGTCGTCCAGACAAACTGGTAGATCTCCCGGGCATCATTGCGAGGAACAAATAGGATATTGAGAGGAAGACTATGTCCGCGGGAGCTAATTGTCTGGGTTGGTAGCTGAAAACTCTTGAAAATCTATGATTGTTTTGACTTACGTTGAGGCATAAAGACGAGGGTCTGGAGGTTTCTTCAAATGAAAGCAGATGCAGGCTCTAGTTCCTCGCTAAATCTTTAACTGGTTTTGGACAAAAGGATAGAAGAGCGTTAATTAGCTGACAAATAGCCAGTCACATTTAATCCTCTGAATCGCCATCAACATTTGCTGGAGATCGTTCTTACCTACACTACTAGCGCGGGCGCTGGATATGGAGTATTTAGTTAGCACTCACCTCGATACCAAACAACAACCTTTCTCTACATCGATTTTCTGAGTCTATAGCAACTCCCTCTGATGTGCCAGCCTCATAAATGTGACACAATGCTCAAGACATTATCTCAGACAATTTTACAATCGATTTCCAGCGAGAGATATTGTGTTTAAGCTCAATGTCTTTCCGTAAATCAACACTTCTATCTGATATGCTCTCACGGTTTTTGACAAACGAGATGCAGTTTCTTGACTTCGGGGAATCTCCGACCCATTGACCTGATCCCCCCAAGATTCATATAGAAGCTCTTCTACGTAGAGCTAAGCGATAGTGACCCCTTGAATACACTCATAGCAGTAACCAAGAAAAATGATCTACTGATTGAAGGAAAATCAGGGGTTGCGTCTGGAGCCCAAAGGCTCTTTGATGTGAGTCTTATATTGAGAAATTTGCTCATGTCTCAACGTCAACTGTCGTTGGCCTTCTATACATTGACAATGAAGAAGACGGTCGATGTTATTGGGTAGAGACTCACCGTATCACTCGCTCTATTTATTTTCTTGGACCTAAGTTGCTATAGATGTCTCGTCCTGTATCCGACTAGTGCCCGCCTTAGCCTACACTATACAGCCGGTTGGATACTCCATCGATCTTTCAAAAATATTCTGTCTAATGCATAAATCGCAATAGAATGTAAGTATCTACTTAGATTTAGGCTGCTATTATGGCTGCGAGGCGCTATGCCTCTATACCCAATTATCTCACTTCAGTGGACGCCTAATTTCACTGGTTATTTTGCGTCTCATCGCGATTGACCCAACTACTACCTCTACAGACCTCATGCCACATATTAGTTTCAATCAAGAAAACTACAAAACGCTTCGCAAAACGCTTGATCTATTGCTCGTCTCAATTTAACTAAACTGATACTTTCAAAGACATAAAGAGTGACATGGGCCCCGGGAGTAGCCTCGTCTCCTGTGAGTTGGAATACCAAGTGAGCTAGAGGAATGAGAGAAAGGCCTTCTTCCGACAGGTTTGAATCTAGTAAAAATATATACTTACGAAGCAAAGAAAAGAAACAAATGCTAGTAGACGGCGATGTCGGAGAAAGCGGCACTCATGGAGGAAGGGGAACTGATAGGAAGGAATGTAGAGGAGGGAAATTTAAGGCCACAGTTAATGAATGTTTAGATGGGATGCGAAAGCGCTTTTATAGCCCGCATACAAGCTCTCAATTTGAAATGTTTCAACTTTTGGTTCCTATAACTACTGTAAAATAAGATATCAAGGCTTGACTATACGTTATAACATTAAAGCTGGCTGGGATTCCCTAGGCATAAAGGCAAAGCAACGAGTCAGTGTCACCAGAATTTGGAAAGGTTTGTTGAACTTTTGATGATAGGTGGCACCTACCCATGAAATCTGGTTCAAGAATAGACGCTAGGCGTTTGTGCAATAGAAAGGTGTCTGTGTTTATGTCTGGAGTCTGATTGTGATACCTGGTAAGAGCTGCCTTGTATACCCAGTACGCTATTAGCGATAGGCAGGAATAATCCGTAGCAGTTTGATTGTTTGATAGCATTCCGCACTCCACGACAGGCATTTCCCCAACACGTATGTCGTCCGGTGGTCGTCGGTCTCTTTGCCCTGGGAGGGTGCGATAGGGCTTTTCCTTCAACGTATCTTTGATCTTTCAATGGATCAAATTCCGCTTGCTGTGATTTTGCTCAACGCGGAAGTGTTTGGAAACACATTGGATGTAAAACGAGGTAGACGGTTCAATATTATTCTTGGGTCACAATATTGAATCGTTCGGAGATCTTCTTGGGAGTAGACATGAATGAAAGAAGTCGTAGATTCGCTATGTAGACACATTGAATGTTTGTGTTGAGAAGTCTATCGTAGTGAGTGTGCAAGACATTTTTTCAATATGCAAACGCAGAGATTACGGATCAATTTAACGCTAGACCAAACTTGGCACTCTCATGGCCGCAGTTGCTCTGCTTTACCTTGATCTCTTTCCCGTAAGACATTGATCAAGACCTGCGAAGTCAGGAATCTAGGCTCCGGCCGTCTCCTTCGCCGGTGCGCACCATATCTCTCAAAGCTTCTTCACTGTTACACCTACCACCATGGCATATACAGGCAGCTCCATGAGCAACCTCAAACTGGTTCCTTGCAATGCACACATTTGTGCTTTTAAGGGCTGTGAAGCCTCTGCTACTGACATTTCTTGCGATAGTTGCTCCGACACGCCTACTCTCGATTTCTCTGGCGACCGATTAAAAGACGTGCGATACTGTAGCGAAGCTCACCGCATCCGCGACCTCGATACACATCACGAAATTTGCAGGAACAGGAGATGGCTCCGAGATAGCGAGAGAGTCGCTAAGCTTCACCGAGAGCTCTTTCTTGTTAGCTGCGAAGAAATGTATCAGCGAGTCTTGACTCGGGTTGATGATGACGATGTCCACAGGCTTTTCTTCCGAAAATGCGACTTGCCTGCGGCAGAGTCAGAATTCTGTGGCTCGGATATAACCAAAGAGAACAGGCTTGTGGCCTTGTTTCTGAATGGCTGCATTCACGCAACGCAGCTCGGCGCACCAATGATTGCCTACATGACCCGAGGACGTGGCTTCAAGAACTCACTACTGCACGCAGATATCCGACCCAAGAAGAAGATCGAAGCTTGGTGGAATAGCGGCAATCAAATAAAAGTGGAAGGCTACATGCACTCAATTGTGCGCCTATCTCCCAGCTTTCTCTCACCTCTACCGCCCCAAGGCACCGATCACTGGGCAATCGACGGTGTCATCAGTGATCCATCGTCAGAGCAACTTTTTTATGCCGGCGAGTATTGTACCCGTGCAGAAGACTACCGCCAGAAAGTGCGGCCCAACACCACCACCTTTGAGTACAGACTGGGGAGTTTTCTCGAATACCACGAAGTAGAGCTCATTCGATCAGAGGATGAAATTTCTTGGGGCCACTCTCAGATGCTTGTCCAAGGAGCCACATTTCGTGTTGTGAATAATGCGTTATGGCCCGAGCTTGAACGATTGGGTGGTGCAGATGCACTTCTCTCTCGCTCGTACTCTAGCTACCTGAAAGACGTGGAGGACATTATAGCGAAGGTCAGGGGAGGTTTGAAGGAACTACGATCTAAGATAGATCACATTGACCTTGTTCTTGATGTCGGAGATGAGGAGAACTTGGACTTGAAGAAGGAATGCATGGAGCAGTGCGATGGGGAAGGACACCGTGAGCTTATGGAAATGCTATGGAAAGAGGGAATACATTAAGTTTGTAGGCTAGTCTGAGTATCTTACCTTGAAATGGAGATCTCACCCCCTTGCCCTGATAATGACCGTGCTTCTATTTCTGAAGACCATACTTCACGTTTAACAGAGCATGTAATTTTCTGGGATTTGCTTTGTTTCGAGGTCAGGAGAATTTAGCGTGAGAACACGGATTAAATTAAGGCCTTATGTACGGAATGACTCTGCATTCAGCTCAAGATAACTTGGTCCCCAGTGCCGTCCTTTGGACAAACTACACTGATGGGTTGAAACTCATCACTGCTAAGAAAGTCTCTCAAGAAATATATTCTCTCAAAGACTATACCAAGCAGATAGCTGACGCCTTATCTTCATGCCCAGTCTGTGAGCCTACATGCAAATTACTAAAGAAAGGGTTTCCTAATGATGAAGCTGATCCTGCAGCACTGCCGTACCATACTCCTTGGCTGTGTCCTCTCGAAACGACGTTGCATACTGCAGCGAGCAGCATCACACAGCATAAGACCAAGCCAACAAGGTCCATTGAGCGGTAGGAAAGTGTGTCGAAGTTGGAGGTGGAATCTGTGCAATCGATGGAGAGATTAGATGTGGGGTAGTTAGATATCTATCTAAAAAAGCGTCATGAAACAGATAAGATCACGAAGGCTTGCGAAAGTGATTGTTGTCGGAAGTGCCTGTAGATACACGACGATATTATTCTAGTTTTAAGAGACATAAATTCTGCGGGTCGGTACAACATTCAATTTTCAACGGGATCTTTTGCTGTATAGATTACTCTGATCTCTTGCAGCTTTTATGGGTCTGAACGCGTGTCAATCCTTTTACGACTGGAGGAGCATGTGGAGCCATTGCTAACTATGTGGCACGCCTCTTTTGTTATCTGTAGCATGACTTTAGACGCGCTATTTATCTCCGAAAGACTGATTGCTGTGTTCAAAGTGAATTGTAGCGACTGGAGGTTGGTGTCGTGCTTGCCCACAAAGAAAATAAACCCCAAACTTACTTCTCCGCTGAGGATACGAACCCAAGCACTTCATACAAAATGTTTAAGGAAAAATCAAAACAAAATCAAAAAAAAAGTAATCGGGGGCGAGCGGTTCGCCAACTGTACGAAGGAGGCTTCGATCGGGTTTAATCTGTTTTGTGTTCTCGTCAGCACCATCCACCACGGAAGTTATTCAACCTAATACGATATATGTACGACAAATTGAGGGCAGGAAGGGTAATTTGTATTGTGAGAAAAAGGGCGTTTGCGTATGACTGCCTTTAGCTACGATGACGTTATGTTTACCTTGACAACAGACGGACTACGACCCCACAGAGCTGGACTCCCACACAAGAACACCTCTTCATCATTTGACGGTAATTTATCTGCTATCGTCTAGAAGATTAGCTCACAATGCATGGGACTGAAGACTTTGCCCTGACTAAGTGTCTACAGGTCATTTACTCGTGATGCTAAACTGCTGATTACATGCCGCACACAGTTGTACTCCCTCGTTTCGCTGATCAAAACACCTTCGAAATCTATTATCACTGAATTGAAAGCTTTTGAGAGATTTTTCGCATCTTAATTGCCAGATGGGAGGAAATGACAGCCCGCCAAAGCTTTTAGTAAACCAGAATAGATCAAAATTTCCGTGCTTCAACGCGCGACATATCTGTTGTCTCCTACCATATCAGTGCTGCATTACTGGAAGAACGAATATGCCTTTACTGGATGTCATCGTCTCTTAATTGCCCTCAGCAGGAAGAGTTATCCCATATCCGGGACCTCACTTGTAATAATCAATGTCTGTCGTTTCAACGTGCTATCAACCTTGAAGCACGGGCATATGAATTGATTTGAAAGTGACAGCCAGTTTACACACCAAGAAAAATAGCGGCTGGCTTCGATGTAAGAAGACGTCGGTGATCAGCGAATTTAACTCTTAGACTTGCGAGCTCAGGGTGTAAGCAGTAGGGGCCAACCAAAATCGCCTTTTTGTCTCATTTACGTATGGCCCTGACAAATCAGGAGTACTATAGATTGTTCTTACCATCATCACTAGCGCGGGCGCTAGATAAGGAGCATATAGCTAGCTTTTACCTCAACACCAATACAACAACCTTTTACACACTTCTTCTGTCTGTTGCACAAATGGCGATATTGGAACTTGAAACTTTGGAACGGCAAGGAAGAGGCATATGGTAAGACTGGATGTCTCTTAAGAAGTATTACATATTGTGTCCTCTCATATTCTAAGCACTATGTTGTTGACCATCCGATAATTCTCGTCATCTTATTCTTCGATGGTGCCAGAAAGGGACTACTACTTGTCACGGAGACCCACTTGAGCGTGGAAACCATCCACCTGAACTCGCAGTTCCTTCAAGGCCTCTAGCATGTCCTCCATCAGAGCATCAATATTCTTGAAGGACGCAACCTTGGTCCCAAGTGAGAAGTTGCTTGCTTCTTCAACGTGTTGTTTGCGCTTGGTGAAAGCAATGATGTGATTCTCCGCATTTATTATGAGACGATACGTTGAAGCGTTATAGTATTTACGAGGTCTCTGCCTTCGGCAGTCTCGGCGATCTCTTTATTGTTCTCGTCGAAGAAGGACCCAAGGTCGAAAGAATCGCCGGAAGCGACAGAGGTCTAGGTTCTGAAAAATTGGAGGTGCCGTGGTAGTAGCCGTGGTCGGCGTAGAAGTTTCGGTATCTGGTATCTAGTACAGCGTCTTTCGTATCGTATTCAGTGCTTTATGAGGGTTCTGTGGCGGGAAAATGTTGAATATTGAACGGCGAGTATTTGTTGTTGCCCTTTTGTGGTTATGGATGTAAACGCCGGGTTCGCACGTGCCTTTTGTAGGCTTGGGTTCGTTATTGGTGTCTCCCGTTACTTGAATCTAGGAGTCTGTAGACATTGTTAGTATGTGTACTTGAAGGTTGTCCTGTTGTGCAAGAAGGGGCCCTCCTATGCCGACAAGCATCGCAGACAAAACAGCCCATGAAGATGTCTCTGATCTCATCCGTCCCATTCTCTACGAGAAGTGTTGTCTTCGCTGTAGGCTTGATGGAGACTTACATCGAAAGCTCGATCTTGTCTTTGAGTTTGTACGATGTGAGTACACACCAGTTCAACGCTCTCCTGTACTAGTCGCAGACGCGGAAGTATATGTCAGCGATGCGAGTAAGTACGACGGGGGAGGAGGATATATGTGCACTCGCTCTAGTGCTCTCTTCCGTGAGCATACTGGCAAGAAGCGGAGCAACGGCGTATCGAGGACGTGAGCAAGTTCATGTCAGTCAGGCAAATCGCAGCACTGCCCGCAGGTGTTGTTGGCAGATGCTCTGCTCGCACAAGCAGGACTAGAAGACAGGAAAGGGCTCGAATAGGAGAGGGAATGGTGCAGTCGATCAATTATAAAATGCCAATAATAGAGGTTCCTGCGATGTTGAATGAGGGTTTGGTGTCTGGTGAGGGATAAATTTTGGCAGCAGCGGGCTCAGACATTGTCCCAAGTGACGCACTGAAATCATTCGTTGGGCCGTTTATCACTTTCTGATTTGCCCCAAGATCCCGGCCTTTGAATCGTATGGGGCCGACCCGTAGCTCATGGTCGCCTTTCGTAGGGACAGGTCTCTCAAACAAGCAGTTTTCCATCTCTACCAGTACCTAAATCAGTGGCCCTCCGGCTCAGTCTCGATAGATTCTATCTCACGAGAAAACTGCTATTGTGTGGCCTTGATAAGACTGAGAAGCGTTTCCCTGGCCTTAGCAGGGCTTGATCTTTACTTCTAAATGCCATCAACGTAGAACGCCGCTTCCAGAAACCCCGCAGGTGACGGTGCTACGAGGTTCGAATCGGCTGCAGATCCCTTCGACGAAAAGTATAGAAGAGCTAATTTGGGTATGATGACGAACATAGGGCCTCCTTTGCAAGCGGAAATCTGGCTGTAGCTTGATCAGAAGCTCCCCTCCGAGCTTACAATCGAGCAAACATCTACTACGACGATGAAGACCACGACGAAGACCACGACGCCAGCAGCGGCAGGCAAATCACTCTTTGACACTAAAAAAGTGGCCTACTGTTTCGAAGAAGGAGAGTTTGCGCTGAAGTCCACATCCGCCGCTTCTGCTCACAGGGATTTGCCTTGGATCGCATCGAGCAAAGTAAGGGTAAACGCGCCAAATACATCAAGAAAATACAGGGGCGCACATCCAATGCCGATGATAGAGACATAACAGGGGCAGGAGCGGACAAGATGGCCTATCTGAGGGTTACATTAACACTCTAGAAAGCACCAGGAGGAGAAATAGCACGTTAATTCCAACATTCTAGAGTGTTAGTGGGATGAAAACGGTCACCTGTATTACCGCAAATCGTTCTCTACGGCTTGAGGAATCACGGTATACCGGAGGGGTGTCTTTTGGGGTGTCTCTGGCATAACAGGCAGAAGACGCGCCCTCCTTCCCGCCACACGAAGCTTTGAGAGTCCCAATCGCGCTATTATCTCCCATATCAGGCGTTGAGACAATTTAAAGATGACTGCGGGTGTGAGGACAAACATGCCCGCACTAACAAGTTATTTCGATGGGCTGTAAACAGCAGCGAGCCTGGTACCTGCCCTTGTCCAAGCACAAAAGCGACCATCAGGCCACACTGTCTATACACGCGCGAGCTTGGCTAAGCTCTATTTATTATGAGATATTTCGATACATTTCGGAGGCCGGTAATAAGCCTGAGGATGTGAGCTCTGTCGGCATAATCGAAGGCTCCCTTTCGACCGCGGCTGATTCGTCATCGTAAGCTTGTCATATAGTTCGTCCATGTTAATGGCGATATTTTATTTACCCTCTGAGTGCTTTTGGCCTCTCTTCATTGTCATTCATGGCTTCGGTAAGGTGCCCTTTGACACCATAGCGACCAAGATTTAGTTGCTAACTTGCCAGATGAGATGGTGTAGAACAACATGCCGCGAAATCATAACGAGATCCCAACGTACCGTGACGACGACGACGACGACAGAAGCCCCCCTAGCTGGAAGCGCCATACCATTAGTACGTTAAAACCTCAAAAAAAGAGAGGCTTTGCCACTACCGATGACGACTACGCTGCTGTAGATCTGGCTGGTCGACCTAGAAACTCGATCCATCATACAATGCACACTTCTTCATTATCTGTCCACAGCATCTAGTAGATGCGACGAATCGATCGCCATTGCGTTCTTTCGCCTCCTTTGACTGGTGTTGCACGCGGCCCTCCTTTAGATTGACATTACGTTCTTTCACGCCCTACCATTCATGGCGACCGCCTCCCTCCGCGTTTTATTGCGGCAATGAGTGGCTCTGCAAGCGCTCCTCTTTACATACGAAAATCTGTTGCTTTCTAGCCCTCTTCATATAAATCTACCTACCCACCCCCTACGGCGGCGTTTCCACAATACATGATACTCTGTAAATAGAGAGCTATACACAGGATGAGCAGATTGAGTAGATTGCTATTATATACACTACTAGCGCGGATATGGGGTATATAGCCAGGTTTTACCTTGATACCAATACAACAACCTTTTGACGCATTGCATATCTCTGTCTATTGCAGGTACGGAGTGCGCCTGTGTAATCGTCGACAATATCAGCCATCTATTTTACTCTCAGCGATTTTCAGGTCCACAATGCTACAGCCCGCCAGCACATCGTCTCCGCCGTCTTGTTTGCCTATCCGATTGCGTGTCAGACGAAGAATATGCTGTGGACAGATGGAGAAGAGTGTGTGGTGTATTGTATGACGGATCGAGTATCTATATAGATAGTTCAATAGACAGAGAAAATTAATGCTCTAAAAGGGTTTTTATAGATTATATGAGCCAATTAGCTTTTCGCTCTACTATAGAGAGCCAAAAGGTTTTCAATACATCGGTCTTTCACCTCGATATCGGAATATAACACTAGATCTACAGCATCTTCCCATTCCCCATATGGTCACTGTGCGCAGTAGCGTGCAGGAAACCCCTCCTCTAGATATCCCTACTCTACATTCTTTGCTGGTGATAGAGGTAACAGATGTACTCGCTCGTTGATGGCGGAAGATACGTCGTACTGTCGATCGAAAAGGCCGCAGCTACCAGATGCTGTAAGTCGATATCAAATGCTAGGCTCAAACTCGCGTCGAAAATATGTCCTCAAGTCGGTCATATCTCCAGGGTCAATTCCAGCTCTTTTTGGTCGTATTTTGCCTGGTTTTGGTCTAGCAAAGAAGATGTGAGGTTTCAAGAGGTTTTGTATTGGTAACATGGTAAGGGATGCCCACATACTTTAGATCTACGCTAGTAGAGTAGATAAGAACGATCCACTGCAACTTCAATTCATCGGGTTTTAGCTGCGGAGGATCAAGCTCAACAGAACGACGGGAGCTCCCACCCAGCTCAAATATAGTCAGATATGGCAACATATGGAGGTGTAAGCTCTGGTAGACACCCAGGCTCACCGGAAGCGAGGAGTCGGTATGGGGCGGCTTTTGTGACATGACTTGAGCATTCGGACGTATTATTGTTTGTCTAATCTTGTGATCAAATCTGGAACAACTCATATGTAAAGCCGAGCAATTCACCGTTGTGGTGAAATGAAGGTAATCAATACGGAACCTTCCTTTGAAACCCGGTATAGTCTGGCCATATACAAGGTGGCAGCTGACTTAACATTGGAAGACTGATATTGGGCACACTCATCTCTTTCAAAGTGTGATGGTCTATCGCACTATGTATGTAATAGACTTAAAAGACAGAAGGATGATGTAGATATGGTTGAGTATCTATGTGAAGTCGGTAGCTAGATACGTTAAGGTGGGACGAGGCGCTAGTCGGATATAGTAAGAGAAATTAACATCAATAGCATCTTCCCATTCCTTATATAGCTGCTATCCGTAGTGATAGTGAAAGAAACTACTTCCTCAAAGCAATCCCATCGCCCAGATACTCCATCCCCCAGATGTCCTATCTCTTTAGTTTTTACCAATGATGTGTGTGATATTAATGAGTAGTGTGGAGGGCAGGGAATCTCGCCCGTTGGAAGTGTGAAGGATACGAAGGATCAATTGATCGTAGTGGTATGTCTTCTTAATAGTGAGGTGATACGTCGCACTGAAGATCGGAAGAAGTCGCAGCAACTAGATGTAATAGACTGAAAGGAGAGAAGTATGATGTCGATAGGGTCGAGTATCTAGGTGAAAGTAGCAGCTAAATATCAAATCTATAGCAAAGTATTGGACTCACAGACCTGAAGCGAACCCATTCTTCTGGTGAGAATGAGATTGAAGGACCTTGGCTCGAACCTTGCTTGGTCAACGGGCTGATCAAGTGTCGTAAAGTCGGTTGGAAAGTTGTCGAAAATAAAAGCACTTCTTTCATAGGTCGACAGGATACCGATCTGTACGATTATCGGAAGAAGTAGCTTGCTCAACGAACTAAGCCTGACCATATCCAAGAATCCAGGAGGAGGCCGTCTCACTCAATCACGTCACACCTCCCCACAACATACGCGACCGTACCATTCTCTCACCATCGAACATCGACACAGTAGCCGTCAACTATGAACCTTTCTTCCAAAGAAGAAGCAGGTCACAAACGACCAGGAAGAACTGCCTATTAACACGTGCCGCAGATAGCATCCGGCAATAAACCCCAAGCCGCACCAGGTGCCGGCCTTTGCTTCGCCTTCTACAGCTCCACAAAAGGCCTGAGGTACGACTGGTCTGAGCATGAATGCGTTTAGACTGTCTATGGATTTTGTGTTTGCGGTATCTGGGGTTGGTAGGATGGGAAGCGAATCTAATGATAAGATCTCGTATGTTGTTGAAGGATCTGAAAAGCCGGGGATGTCGATAGAGACTACTGTAGGTTCGGTGCGCGGATAGAGCCGTTGTTAACGTCTCCAGATATGACATCGGTATTTGGATACAAGTATTCCAACTATCTGTCGATATACAAGGAGATATCTTCTCGGGCAACAATGGCCTACTGTGAGTCTGTAAGAAATAGATGAGAGAAAGGGATATCAAATTCGATCACGGATTGGTCGAGCCGGCATTTCACTGCCTGAGCACGACAACGTCAGTATTTGAAACAATATTCTGCGTGTGGGACGATTTTGTTCTGCCGAGGTCAGTGTAATGCTTAACCCCCTCGAATCAGTTCAATCATTCCACATCTACGTCCAGACGGCTCGCCATGTGACGATAAGAGGAGAGAAGAAGTCGTGGGGTTGGTGAAAAGAGATCAGAAAGACAAGGAAGTGGTGCGTGAGGGTCGACTTATTCTATCTTGGGAATAGTCAGCAGCAGGAAAGGCTCATTTATACGATCAAGAAGCTTAAATTTAGAAACCTCTGTAAAGTCACGCTGACAACGACACTATCTAGGATTCGCTCAAGGAAGGTCACCAAGACGTATAGTCGGGAAGTAGACCCCAGATGATATAGTAGGCGATGAAAAAGAGATAGATTAGGGCTACCGTCGCGATGTCGCTTGATGTAGCTTCGCCGTTCTGGGGAGTTGAATCGTTCTTGACGTCAGAGTTGGTGCCGGTTTGACATTCTGCCATAGACTCCAGATAAGGAAGCTACGATGGCAAGACTGGTCGGAAAGGAACAGGTCGAATGCAGAGCTCGCTGCGAATTTGATGCCGCCAAGGTCAAAAGAAGATAGTTATCGCGTGCAGACCGGCTGCAGTAATTATACGCTTGGAGTTGGACTAGTTCAAAAGCTGCTTAACGTGGTAACCTTCAGTGTCGACCTCGACGTTGATACGTGCCTTCTGCATGTTGTCGAGGACAGCGTGAGATTCGTCGGCACGCACAAACTTGGGGCTCATTATGGCGCCTTGTGTATTTCCTTTTGTGTCAGCCATTGTGAGATATACCCAAGCGTCAACATACCGAGACCGAGGAGTGCAGTAGGAGCGATCTATCGAGTGATTGAGATCTGCTATTGCGCGACTTTCTTGGAGTCGACGCCTTCAAGGATGGCATAGCCAACCCTTCAAAGAACTGAGATGCCGCTGTAATGTATTGGCAGATGGTGTTGTCGTGTGCGGTGCGGTGGTGAGGGGTTGGGTCAAGTCGGGTGGAAGGAGGTCAACAACAGAGTCGACTACTCACGTGGTGTAACTGAGTTGGAAGGAGCTATCAGCCGGCCCCGGGAGCTCTTTCCTAAACTAACACCGCAACAAACGCAGCTTTCGAGTTCAATTGCCGCTAACCATCGAGCAGGTGTTTACAGTCTGGATAATGGCGACGACGACAATGACGAAGGTGGCTGCTGGCAGCATCCATCTGTGCCATTCAGTGATGTGGCTAGTGAACGGATATTCTATGTAGCAGTCGATGAAGGGGTAAGCTGCTGAAGACTTATGTCTAGACTTTTGATGCAGGTTTTGCAAGTGACGTCGTATAGGTACGCGGAGATGAAGCTTTGCAGTATCAACACGCCTCTTGGATGTTGATCAGCCTCCATAGGCGGAGTCCTCGATTCTACTCCACACCAAGCACAAACTCGACAAGACCACGAAGATGAGCACACGTGCGCTCCCGAGTCATATTTGAATGGAAATCTACCTGTGCAAGCCGCTGTGCCAAATCTATACGCTCGATTCGTGTCTCATATCTCTGTGCTCATCGTAGGAGGGTGGTAACAGTAGCTATCTAACGCTGGATACGGATTCCCAAGGAAGATATCAGTGCGGCCTTGTAGGATCTCGTATGCCATGCGTGGAGATTCATGGGCATCACATCACCGAATTAAGAGTCTACAAAAGGTGTTACAACCCTCGAGAAAGTAGCTCGAAGGATGCATAGGCTTTTGGGAGTGTATGCAGAAACGAGATGCATTTCACTCATGCCAAACTAGAGCGCTTATTGATAAGAATCAAGGGTGATGCGCTCAAGGGGGAAGTGTTCTTTTCATCTATCTGAGCACACGTGTAACACGAAGAACGGGAGAATGGTACATTGCCGATGTAGTAGGCTAGTTGGAGGCTCGTGGGACTCGAGCTTCTTCACCACGGCACAAACTAAGAGAAAAGCATATTACATGTACCAAAAAGACCTCTGCAAGATAGTCTGGTATTCAGCAACGTACATAGGGATGCTTGATCCTTAGCGACCAAGTCGATCCTTAACCCTTTGCGGCAATGCGGCCGATACCCGTTAATACCACACGTAGTCTGGGAATAAGCGAGAAGGATTGATTGCACCATCGTTCCCCTGCACATACGACGACAGGTGCGTGCGGGGTGCGTGAGCTGTGAGGCATGAGAGATGTAGGCGGAATATTTGGGAGATGGCGATGGTGAAGCATCGATTATTCGTAATTTACTCGACATCGCACACCATCAACATCCGATCCTACTAGAGCAGAGCACTCGCAAACAGCAGAATCGAAACTTCAGCATCAAAATCTACATTTCATAATGACGGGCAGCAAGAGACCGAACTTTTTCATCATACTAGCTGATGATCTGGGATTCAGTGACATTGGATGCTTTGGAGGCGAAATCCAGACGCCAAACTTGGACAAGGCACGCCCATCCTTCCCTACTCTACATTGATCTCTGAAGTACATCCATCTTCTCGAAGGGTAACTTACATCACCCTAACCACTTCACCAATTGTTTTTCGCTCGTCGGGCCTCAATCCCGAGAATACATCAACGAGCACGCTTTCTTACAATTTACAGCTCGCAAACCAAGGCATCCGATTCACCGACTTCCACGCGGCAGCAGCATGCTCGCCATCCCGCGCTATGCTCATGACCGGAACTGACCACCACATCGTCGGCCTAGGAAATCTGATCGAGTGGACCAACATCTCCAGCCAGAATGATCCGAGCAGGAAGATGTCGACGGCGCCGCAAAGAGGCATGCCCGGATAAGAGGGGTATTTGAACGAGAAGGTCGTCACAGGTATGTCTGCAGCACTTGAGCAAGAAATTAAAACATCAGGAAATTGGGGAAGATATTTTCTTGGAAGAATGAACCTATACGATGTTGGAAGGGTAGCATTCTGAATAAATAGCTTATGGTCACGTGCCGTGAGCGAGGTCTTGCAAGATGCTCGCTATACGACACTGATGAGCGGAAAATGGCATTTAGGACTTACGCCTGGCCATTCACCCAAAGCGCGCGGATTCGATAAGTCTTTCGCACACTTGCCAGTCTGTAGGTCAAAATCCTTATAGTTGGCACTCGTTATCTCCCGGTTTGCTCCCACTGCTGCCGCCTAGTAGCAAACAAAAAAATTCCACAAATGACGTGTGCGGAAATATCGCAAGCTCAAAAAACTGTTTTTACCCCGCTATTGTACATAATGCAAGAGCGCACAGCACACGTGACCGCTTCATTCACATCAGCTGACTCTTGTCTCACAGGCAGCAACCACTACGCTTACGAACCTAGCCTCGATAAAGCCGCTGGTGACAAAACGCCTGACTTTATGACCATGTCATTCATTCCATTGCATTCTGAGAACGGCAAATACGTCCGCCACCTGCCGTCGAACTGGTACTCTAGCAACGGGTACGGCGACAAGCTCATATCCTACCTTGAAGAATGGCGCAAGGATAATCCTAATATTGAGATGCCATTCTTTGCGTACTTGCCGTTCACGGCGCCGCACTGGCCGCTGCAAGCACCCCAGGAGTTCATTGATAAATATCGCGGTGTATAGGATGAGGGTCCTGAGGTGCTGAGAGAGAAACGATTGCAGAGATTGAAAGAGTTGGGTATGATTGACGAGGATGTCATTCCGCATCCAGTGGTTGTAGATTAGGTCAAGGAGTGGGATGAGATGTCAGACTTCGAGCGTAAGATGTCGAGTCGGGCCATGGAGTGTTTTGCTGGGATGGTGGATTGCATTGACTATAATGTTGGACGTGTCCTCTCACACCTCGAATCCCTGGGCGAATTGGAAAATGCCTTTATATGTTTTCTCTCCGACAATGGTGCAGAAGGCGCGGCGTATGAAAGCTATCCCATAGTTCAAGGCCAGATGATGCAGCATCTGCAGAAGTATTATGATGATAGCTATGAGAATCTAGGCGCCGGAAACTCATTCATATGGAATGGACCGAGGTGGGCTCAGGCTGCGACGGCACCGAGTCGGCTGTATAAAGCGTATACAACTGAAGGTGGGGTGAGGGTGCCGTTCCTGGCCAAGTTTCTGGAGAGTATGGAAGTGGCTAGTGAGTGGAAAAAAGTGGAATTTCGGGCACTTTTTCCACAATCATGGATCTCATGCCAACAATTCTTGGCATGGCCGGTGTCGCGCATCCAGCACCAAGCTGAAAAGACGGGGAGATTGTAAGTATGAGGGATAGAAGCATGGTCCCCTTCGTGACTGGTGCTTCTCCTTCGGTCCATGAAGAGGATTTCATTCAAGGCTGGGAGACCTGTGGTCGAGGTGCGGTTCGTAAAGGCGATTTCAAAATTGTTTTCTTGCCGAAGCCGAAGGGAACAGAGAAATGGCAGCTTTACAATCTCAAAAGCGATCCAGGTGAGGTCACTGACCTTGCGGATAAAGAGGAGTATAAGAAGGTTTTCGAGGAACTGTTGGAACTATGGGACCGATACGTGCTAGAGACGGGCGTAATACCGCTGGCGCCAGAGTTGGGACGGTGGATGGAAACGATGGATGAGCAGATGAAAGAAGATGCTTGGATTGAGTATGAATATTGGAAAGAAGGAGCTAGAGAACGACCGGAGGATTTCACAAGGAGACCTTGGAGGTACAAAGGACAGAGAAAGGTGAATCAGATTTGAGCGCATGTAGTGGCGACTCACGATATGTACTATCTTTAATCAAGATATTTCTAGTCTGTCAGCCTTCCTTGCTATTCTGCAGTGACTTTTTTATCGGCTGTTCATCTGTCCATTAACATTGGCTTCCAGAAATTTCTCCGAATCTTTAACGAACAGATATTTAAAAGCATTTCAGATACGGCGATGATTGACAGCAGGACATAAAATATTCGTTTGTAATTTGCGTCTGTGTTTGCCTCTCTTCAAAGATGTACAGTCAAGCTGTCTTTCGTGCTTTCTGTCTTTCATCGTTTTGGTTTGGTTTGCATTATCAAACAAGCTATAGATTCTCTTGGTATACAATAGATAAGCAAGTACTGTGTTTCCCCTCCGCTTCCTTCTTTCTGAAGATTGATCGAACACCGCATGTTTCTAACAACCTACAATGGCACCCCGCACATCAAATGCACTTTCCAAAAGCGCAGCAGAGCACCGTCGCGCCCATCAAATTCCAAGAAAACGTCCCACAAATATCCCTCCACCGGAACAAATAGCATCGAGAATCCGCAAGCCAGTCGCGCGCCGGCTCAAGAAGAAGCCTCTGTCGAGTTCGTACGCTGAAGAACGACTTCAGCAGCCGCGAGGAGAAAATCGCATCAACGTTCCTGGCTCTAACGGTGCTGCATGGTCCATCCGTCGTATCCTCGCCTCCCGCCGCAAACCTTCCGATCACTCTTTGCTTGAATACAAAGTCCAGTGGGACACTAGTTGGGAAGAAGCTTCTACAATCAAGGGTCTTGCGGTAGATGAGTGGAATGAAGCACTCGATGGTGGCGATACTTTCGGGTTTAGAGACCGGAGTGGGCAGAAGTGGGTTGTGCTGCGGGATGAAACTGGTGGTGAGAACGACCATGAGGATATGCAGTGGGATATGTGGGTTGCTATACATCGGAATGTGATTCAAGAGTTTGCAAAGAATTGGCTGGAGGAAATGCGGGAGATGGATTGGGAGTACAAGGATATAGAGCAGGCGAGAAAGGTGGCGTTGGAGGCGCAGAGATATCGGTTGTGTGAGCCCAGTTCCGTACTGGATATGCTGAAAAAAGCATTCAGGGATCTCAGTGACAACCCTCACATTCGAGATGAAGACATTGTGTATGGAGACATCCAGATCCGTTATACAGACGTTCTGGACTCCAACGTTGATCCTAGAAAGGAGAAAGCGTCTTCTCGTTCTTCTCTTCCGGTTTCTACTATTGTACGCGCACTTCAAACTAACCCTTTCCTCTCCTTAGACGTCAAGATGTTTACCCGTGACCACGATACATTTGCCGCATTCTCACACTATCGCTCGATCATCAGCAACCTCGTCAAAGTCACGCCCTTTATGTTCAAAGCAGGAACTTGGATGCATCTTTTCGCTCTTCTACTCCTTGGTGGTAGTATCATGGTAGCAGAACTGGCAAAGGTAGGTATTGTAGTTGAAGAAGACTGGGTCACAAGAACGAGGGAGTACGACATAAATATGTATTACGAGCGAATAGTGGACAACCGGGCGCCGCATGATATACAGGAGACGTACTTGTGTTTGCGGGAGTTTTTCAGAGACTTGAGACCGGATGATGACGAAGACGAAGATGAAGTTGGCGTGGAAAAGTCAACAGAGGTTTCTATGAGCAACCTCCTTCCTTCAGGTGTCGAAATCAGTCAACAAGACAGCCGAGATAACTCATTACAACTTCAAATGCCCGATGTCAACCACTCGAGAACTGAAGCTTCTTCGGGATCATCCCCAACAAGCATAAGTGATTTTCGCGCTACACCAACTATCTCAGTTAAGGATAGCTCCTCGTCCGCCCTATGCGTCAACTCGCCTACTCAGAGGCTCTCAAGGACGCTATCAGTTACAGTGCCTGCCGCTGGGCTACCTCAAACGCTTCGTTCCTCTTTCAGTCATACCCAGGAGCTTCCCATCCATAACATCGCATCCTTCAATCACCAAGACGCCATCAGAAAGGAGATAGGAATGTTGAAGGAGCGTTTCACACAACTGGTCGAAGAAGAAAAGCTTTGGAAGTCAGAATCGCTATAGTGTTTGTGACCAGAGAATCAAAAAGCAACCAGCTTAGGAATTTTGCGTCAATAGGAGCATGATAGATGTATATATGGAACGGCTGGAAAGCTCTTAGAGAAATTTGAGAGATAAAACCACTAGGTGTTCAATGGAGTTGATGAATTAGCAGAATACGCTTGTGGTTCGTAAAGATTGTTGCATGCTTTGCCTTCAAGACCTGGTGAGCCAGTGATAGATACACTCCAACTCAATAACCTCCAGTTCTTGTTATTCAAGGTATGAGATGTGATAGTGTCGAAGGGATATCGTCGTACGTAGGAGAGAGAGAGCGGCCTGCTAGATGTAGAAGCAAAGAGAGAGTATTCCAATTTGACAACTAAGATATCTAATAAGAGAGTATGGAGGAAAATAGAGCTCTGGAACAAAGGTGAGGTAATCTATTAGAGCAGATTACTAAGCTATAGGAGCTCTACAATTAGATAAGACTATATATAAAAGAAAGTAAAGAAAAGTATCTCTAAACTATAGGAAAGAACTAAGCTAAGCCTAAAAAGGAGTATAAGAGTATATATTAAACCTATATATTACCTAGTAATACTCTTAATATATAACTATTTTTAATTATTAAGTTATAAGTAGGGAGCTTATAAAGCTTACTAAGGTTATATATAAGAAGTATTTACTACTCTAACTATAAAAGCTTATTACCTACTAAATTTATCCTTTACTAAAATACTATATTAAAACTATGGTGGCAAAAGGGTTGTACCCTACAAGATCCAAGGATCTTGAGGTATATACACAACATACCCCCTAGCTACAGTGGTATAGCGGGAGCGTGAACACTGTGGCTACTAGAATCGCGGCGCGCGCTCACCCCCTAGCTGCAGCAGAGGTGAGTGCGACTCTAGCAGACCTTTGCCGCCTGTCTGGAGATGGATAGCGTAGGCACTAGGCCCTAGGGCCATCAGGGTGCTAAGGTATGGCCGTGTATAGCTGGCGGCGCTACATGCTCGTTGGCTAATGCGGCCTGTGTATGCTATATGCCTAAGGTGACTGCTGGTCACCCACCTCACTACGAATCCATGCGCTGCATGCTGGCGCAGCGTCCATGGACCGGGCTTATAACTGTTTATATATATACTTTATTAAGCTTATTATTCTCTCCTTATACTTTATACCTATATATAGTATATACTACTTAATTATAATAGTTATCTATTACTAAAGATGTATATATATAAGTACTAGAAGAAGATATTCTATATACTTACTATATATATAGTAACGTAGTTTATAAGCGAGCTGTCAGTACAAGCGAGCTGTCAGCCCTACTAATTTTCTATACCTTTATAGCGATTTATCTTAACGACGTATTTAGGT
>JAFISD010000261.1:0-37448 GCA_022560085.1 Helminthosporium solani | reverse complement strand
TAAAAAAATAAAAATTTTCCCCCCGTCCGGACAAAAACACATTGGGGTGGTGGGGGTTATAATTTTAAAAAAAAAAAAAAACCCCCAACCCCAACCCCCCCCCCCCCCCCCCCCCCCCCCAGCCTCGGACACAGGTACCCGGAACCCATCCAAACGAACTACCAAAAACAGCAACTCGCCCGCCACCACTTCACTGTAACCTCGCACCATCATCATCATCTCCATCTCCATCTCCATCTCTATTTCCCTTTCCATTTCCAGCTCCACCTTCCCCCAAGCAATCAAGCAAGCATCTCCTCCACTACGACCTTGCAACCCGCCGATTCCCCCCCAACCCCAACCCCAAGCCTTGCGGAAGATCCGGGACGACAGCCTCGCAAGCCGCGAAATGATTCGCAAGCAAGCAAGGCTAGCAGACCGAGTTACGGAGTACATAGTACATAGTTCGACCTGATGGGCGCAAGGGGACGAGATCGAGACTAACTACTAGACTCGGCGTCGTTGGTGTACATACATACATACATGCATACATACACACTCCGTACGAGCAGGTAGCAGCATATAGGAAACGATTGGGGGGAGCCTATTGTATAATAGGAATTATCTAGTCAGTTACGGAGTAACTATAGTTACAATATATTGTAATATTATTATACAAGCTGCTGCGGAGTACAAGTATTCCGTACTCCGTACACCGTACACCGTAATTTATGCCCTGGAGGCTCTACAACATGAGTAAATGGTACCTAATTACCCAAAAATAGTGCGAGGGAACAGAGCGGACGCAAGATGGAAAAGTAATTAACTACTAACTACTACCTAACTAATCACTGAACAGCAATACCACTTGGATGAGGATTCACCCGTGGAATTACGCCGACGCCGACGCCAACGCCACCTTCACCTCCACCAGCTACGCTCGCGCGTCCTCTCACCACCACAAGTCCCCTCTCAAGCTCCTTCCGCCCGGCTCTCAGACCGCAAACTTAGCGGCGAAATCAAGATGATGGTGTGAATATTCAGCCAAGACCGGGCTGCTAACGGACCGTGGCACCGTCCAAATACCCGTGTTGACAAACAGGATCGGTGAGATTTTCTCTACTTGCAGTATCATACCCGGGTACATCCCTCGACGTTAGTGTGTATGGTCACCCATTTAGTATAACATCCGACATTCACGTAGCCGTAGTGCCTTCTGGTAGATACCGTTGAAGAGACAGGCCAAGGATGCATGATCCCGATAAGAGTAGGATATGTAAGGCATGAGTAATGTTTGCAGGGTACTCCATAGAATGCAGGAAAAAGACGCAATGCCAGAAAAAAAGCTATTACATAGTGGGACATGGTACGACAACCGGGATACTGGGGGGAGCTCCATCTGGATCAGGCCGATCAGTCCGGGGTAACCCCAATTGAACTGCATAAAGCTCAGCTCAACAATCTGGGGTGCGTCGAGGTTGAGAGTGTCGGTTCGAAGGTTGGGCTTCGATATATTGTGGCTTGAGGTAGGGATTATAGGATAGACACGCGCACACGAAGGAGAGAAAATACCAGGTAATGTGGTATGTAGGCATATGCAGGCGACAATGCGCTGGTGAAGTGGAACATGCAGCAACGTTCTATTCTGGAAGCTCTATCGAAGGAAGTTTGCTGCAGCAAGACTTGTGACCTCGAGCGTCATGGGGTATAGCTGGACACTGAGAGAAGTCGGATTGGTGGAAATATAGACGGAGAAACTAGTGCATCGATTCAAGTGAGATCGATAGTAGGGTTCGGTAAAGGGAACCTGCGATCCAGATTTCTCAGGTCATGGTAACCTAGTCGTCCATTAGCATTATGGTATCCGGTTTGGGCACGGAGCGTAACTCACCAGCTCTTCTGCTGAAACGGGATGAATGGCCTACCACGCAATATCGTATTAGCAAAAGGATGCTTTAAACAAGTCGCCGAATTCTCGCTTCCCCGCAAAATGCAGGGTCGGTATGGTCCAGGAGGAAGATATGCAGGCAATATATGCATACACGGAGACGGGAGGGGCTGAGGCATGGAATGATGGCTGGATTGGAGGTTGGAGGCGAGGGTGGCTACTTACCACACAATTGTCAAAGTCCTTCTTTGTGGCGCCCATCTTGATTGCCACACCAAAGCCCTGCAGGATTTCCGCGCTGCCCTGACCCAAAATGTGCAGACCAACGACCTTCTCCTCCTCACCCACGCAGACAATCTTGTAGGCTGTCGGTCCCTTCTCTTCCGGCTCCATCATGGCATAATACATGCCCGTAAAGCTGGTCTGGTAGATCTTGACCTTGTCACCGTACTTCTCTCGCGCCTCGGGTTCAGTAAGACCGATAGACCCAATCTCAGGGTGGGCAAAGACGACAGAGGGGATGTTACTGTACTCGAGATGGGCGTCAGGCTTACCACCAAATAGACGGTCCGAGAGCCGACGGCCAGCTGCGATGGCGACAGGCGTGAGTTCGAAGCCACGATCCGAAACGTCACCAATGGCGTAGATGTTCTCAATATTGGTATTCTGGTATTCATCGGTCTTGATGTGGTTCTTCTCGTTCAGACCAAGACCCAGCTCCTTGATGTGAAGGTCTTCAATTTCCGGATCGCGACCAGTCGCGAAGAGCACGCACTCGACTTCGACGGTGCTCTCCCTCTTCGATTCCGTTTCTTGGTACGTGACGCGCTTCAGTCCATTTCCAATGTCTTCCACCTTGATGATCTGTGATCCCTTGTAGAGCTTTACGCCTTGACGCTCGTATTCCTTCGTAACGGCATCTTGAATCATGGGATCGAAGGTGCGGAGGAGCTTCTGGCCGCGGATAAAGAAGTGTACGTCGGTGCCGAGAGCGTGGAGCATGCCTGACATCTCCACGCCAATGTAGCCAGCGCCGCTTGTAGCGATGCTCTTGGGCCTGTCCTCCAGATCGAAGAAGCCGTCACTGTCGATACATAGCTCAGCTCCTGGAATATTCGGTACCTTGGGCCGACCGCCGGTTGCAATGAGAATGTTTTTCGCCTTGATGCGTTGGGTGCCACCGGCCTCAAGCGCGACCTCGACCTCATTTTTGGAGACGAACGTTGCCCGTCCCTGCACATGATCGATCTTGTCCCTGTTCAGATTGTTCTCATAAATGCCGTTTAGCCTCTTCACATAGGCATCCCTCTTCTTCTTGAAATACGGCCAGTCAAAAGTGAGCTGCTCAAAGTTGCCGAATCCGTATGCCTTTGCGTCCTTGAACGTCTCCGCAATGGCAGCGGCGTTCCAGGTGACCTTTTTGGGCACACAGCCAACGTTGACACAGGTGCCGCCCATTCGTTTGGATTCGATTGCAATGACTTTGGCGCCATGTTTGGCGGCGCGTCGTGCGGACGCTATACCGCCACTGCCGATGCCAATGACAAGGTAGTCGTAGACGGTCGAGTCGGACGCCATTGCTGGGCTGGTGGAAAAGTGTGAGGACAAGGCTGAGGGGCGTGTCGATGGTACTGTTGATCTCGAAGTGGGGCGGATGGTGGGGTATCGCGGTGCGAACAAGGGGGTAGCAGACGAGGAGAAAGATGAAGTGGAAGTGGAAGTTGAAAGAGAAGCGGTGAAGGCTAAGTTTGGGGTGAGTCTGTGGGCTCTGGTGGTGAGTACTCTATACATGAAGGCAGCAGGTTGAAGGCCCAGAACTTTGATGATGACGCAAAAATAACGAGTGAAGCTAAGGGTTACTAATCCTTATGTGCGGCGAAAGTGAACGGACGAGCTGACGGTTGGGCAGCGTTAGAAATTGACTAAGTATATTTGTCAGGAGCACAGGTGGCGAGCTGAGAGTCGGTAAGACTATTTTCTCGGTAGCTGTTCTTCTTCAGTAGATACTGATTATGGCTATCGTAGGCCGGACGAGGACAAGATTGAATGAGAAGCGTTACAAATCGAAGTTTACGAATTGCGTCAATGTAAAAATATGCAGGAAGGTCTGGCACCTCGGTAGGCTAGCCCGATACAGACTACGTGCCGCATACATGGCACGTGACGTACGATCATCTCATACCAGACTCAGATTCCTTGGCTGAGCTTCTGTCATTGCTAGCCCAACGTGTCGAGGGGAATTTGAACCCAGACGCTTCACAGAAGCTTCACAAACGCTTCACGGAAGCTTGAGCCTCATCATGGGCGGAAGACTGTCCATGCCTCGCGGGCCGGACGGGATGAGTGAGGTGCCGGGGCGACTGACACGGAGCAGAGGCATCATCAATGGTCGCGTGAGTCTTGGTCTTCTTCCCCTTCCTCTTCTTCGTTTTCGCACATTGCAGGCCTGAGTCGCGCGCCGAAGCGGGCAATGGTAGCGCATCGAGCAGAGCAGTGGCTGACCCTCTGTAGACAATCATGGCGCCACTGGCAGCTGTGACCATGGCCGGCCTCCTCTTCGTCTACGCACGAACGTCAATACGGGCGGCGAAGCTCAATGCACAGAAACACAGAGAGGCAGATGGCGGGCAAATCAGCTGGCACAAGGAGAGTCTACGCAGACATGGACAGCTGGAGAAGGTGGACAATGACAGAAGCACAATCAAGGAGGCGTTCATGGCGGATATGTCGCGCAAGAAGAAGGAACCGACAAACGCAGCGGCAGAGGAGTCAAAAGCGAAAACAGAACGGTCGGTAGAAGAGGAGCGGCTGCGGAAAATGATGGGCAAAGACAACTGATGCACGAGCAGCAAAAATACACGTTATCCATCCATTTCAACGTTCCCTTTTACATGTACCGTCGTCTAGCGTTGCCCTATACCACTAATATCAAGTCACAATACCGTCACCATTTTCCAGATGTCAATCAATCTGCAAGAGGATAAAATATACATGTAACAAGTCCTGATGCAAGAGACCATGTCGGCGTTGGATCCACAATCACGTGATTCGTCGAATGGTCATGATTGCCCCGCATCACCTACCCCACAAGGTATCGAGCTACGAAGCAAATAGCCACAGCAACTGTGAAGAAGAAGACATAATGATAGATAGAATTGAACAATACGAGCAGGGAACCACAAGTAGACATCCACGAGTAGACAGTTGGAGCACAAGATTCAATGCTCTGTTTCGTTTCGTCTTCTCCTTGCACATATATCGTGTCGAGACCATGATGATACGATGCGGAACTGCGTCATGTCAAAATCACGCGTCTGTCGTTCCCTTGCCAGAGCTCTAGTCCGCTTTGGGATGCTCGCTGCACAAAGCAGTGACGGGAGCTCAAGTGTTCATCAACCCCACCATCTAACCCATCTCCATCTCCATCCGCGCATCCCCCATCCTCATCTCCATCACCACATGCAACACCCGCCACCCTCCTCTGCCATTGCCATTCCTCCACGCATATCCACCCATCCAGCTCCACAAGGACACCATCTCACCCCGCAGCTGGACGAACGCGCGCCTTGATGGAGCTTGCTTGGCTACTGGCCTCATCGCGATTGCCGTAGGGAGACGTGACGTCTTCCTCAGCTAGCGATAGCCAGTATGCCCGAGCGCGGGGCCGGCAGAGGTGGAAGTCAGGGTAGAGGCGAAGGCGATGGCGATGGCGACGGCGACGGCGAAGCTAGAGGCAGACGAGATATACACACTGTGTCGCGCACCGTTCTACGCAGCGAGCAGGCAAAGCGGTGGACGAAGAAGTACCGCACAGAGGTGGCTGCGAGCTCTAGTAGTCTGCTCTCGACATTCGCCGCGGTATGCCCAGCTCTACAAATCATGTCGAAATTGTCTTTGGTGTTGGTATTAATTTTGGTCTGAGTAGTATCCGCTCGACTCCGTCAAGACGCGACTACAAGCGTATGCTCCTGCTCCTCCGCCCACGACACACGATACAAGACAACTGACCAAGCCAGATACAACTTCAATTCCTTCTCCGACTGCGTGCGACACACCTACAAGACGGAAGGCTTCCATGGATTTTGGCGCGGTATGTTTTTTTTGGTTCCCTGCAACCAAGCGACGCTCGTACCATTTCTAACGCCCTTTTCTATTCCCTCTCCCTCTCCATTTCTGTTGCTCTTGCTCTTTCTCCTACCTGCTTCTACCTGCTCACACGTGACAGGCGTATGGTCGCCCCTCGCAAGCATCACCCTCGTCCGCACCGTCTCGTTCTCCATCTACCAGAAATCAAAGTACACCCTCGACGATTGGATCTACAAGACTACAGGCAGCTCTCCACTAGTCATCGCAAATACGAAGGATGCTCTCCCGACCCTATCCACAATCACCTGCTTTGGCCTGTCGGGTGCCACGGCCGGTGCTGTCATCACCGCCATTGCTTGTACGGACACGAACCCAAAACCCTGACTCCTGAGCTGACACATGCCAGGCCCCTTTGAGTTGACCAAGCTGAGTGCTCAAATATCTGTTTTGATGGCGGATCGCAAGGACGGCAGTGGCTCAAATGAAGCCGTTCGCAAAAGCTACCAAAACCTTGGCACCTTCAGGACCGCCCAGACTCTGGTTCGCCATCGGGGCTGGATGGGTTTATACTCTGGTTTTCACCTACACCTGAGTAAGTGTTCGCCCGCAAACTCCATGCATTGCACCGACAGTGACTGACAAGCAAAGTGCGCGATACGATTGGTACCGGAATCTACTTTGTCACGTATGAAAGCATCAAACAGCTATTGGCCAACGCCCGAGGAAGTTCTCCGACGTCTCCATTGGCTGTAGTCACCGCTGGCGGCATGTGCGGGCTAGTCAGCTGGGCATGTGTACGTTTCGAAAATCCAAATTGTAGAGTGTAGTTCATACACACTAACATGGCATCAAGATCTTCCCTATAGATACGGCCAAGAGTATATATCAGCGAAACTGCCTGGTGGGGGGGAAAGACAAGCAAAGCATTCCAAAAATACAGTTCATGAACCCACGCATGTACCGCGGTACGTGTTTTTCTATACGCTTATATTGTCCGTTCCTTGCTAACCTGTTTTGCAGGACTGGGAGTTTCCATGGGTCGTTCTTGCGTTGTCAACGCCATCTTCTTCACTGCATTTGAGTTTTCCAAGAAGCGCGTTAACGGCATGCAAGTTGATGAGGATCTTCTCCGCGAACACAATCTGTGAGAGTTTCTGACTATTGTGGTACTGGTTTCCGGGCGTTTCACACACGATATTGGTTGCATAAGGTATGGAGTTGGTGGTCTGGTCTGAAATGCCATGTATCTTAGGGGTTTACTCATCAGCATAGTACTGAACTCTCGACATGCCAAGGAAGAAACTTGAATTTTAATCGTGTTTTTATCCTCATCTTTCATTGTCCTGGTCTTTCTACAATCCGTTTACGTTTCCAACGCTAATAATTAGCCATGGCTCTCATTGGAACTGTCACCTGGGGGAAATCTTTATTGAGCTTTATTCATAGAGACTCATTGTTACAGTATCTTTATGCGCCAAATATTCAGAAAAAGTATCATCGACATTTGATATTTGGGGAAATGGGGTTGGTTGGGATTAGTTTTCGTCCTAATATACATATTTCATTCCTATTAAGCCTCCCAAAGGATGCACGTGCAAGTGCCTATATTAGATCTGACACCACTAGGAAGAAGAAGAAGAAGAAACTTTTATTTAGGAGATGATTGCATGCCTGCATCTACCCTGTACTTGGAGACGGGATCAAAAGGGCTCTCCCTCTCCCTCTCCCTCTTTCCCTCTTCCTTTGCTTTCCCAGTCCCTCTTGAGAACGGTGTCAGATAAAGTATATAAGCCCAGCAAACCAAACCACATCGTCTATTGCCATGACGATTTTTCAACCCAAAAGTCTCAACTTCTCAAACGTCTTGATCACAGGTGCTGTCCTCTTCTTCTCCACCTCCATGATACTATCACGAAACGTCCTATCCGCACCACTCATCTTCACCATCTCGTCTCCAACCCCAACTCCAGCTCCAGGCCCACCAACACCAACGCCCGCGACCCCGTGTCCGTCAACACTACCCGTAGTCTGGACCCCCGCTTCAAAATCACCACCATGTCCCTGCTGTAACGTGGAAGGATACATTTCCTTCACCGCATCCTGACACCGCTCAACGACATCCTGCACAGCATTCGCAACCGCATCCGCACGCTCCCTCATGCCCCGCCTAATCAAGCCCTCAACAAGGCGCCGAATCTCATCCTGCATACCATTGATGCGATCAACCAGACGCTCAATAGAATTAACCAGGTATTCCTCCTCGTAAACGGTACCTTTCTTCCCGCGAGCCCGCTTGCGCTCTTCGCGGCGTTTATTCTTGGACGTCTTGCGCGTGGTTTGCGTGTTCACCGTTCCCGTGCGGTTGGTATATCGCGTCATGAATGTGCCGCCGGAAGTTGTGTCGGTGGGGGCAAGGGAGATGTTGTCGGGGATGTTGGCATCGTCTATGCCGTCGTAGAAGGCGAGGGGGTCTTCTGCTTTTTTTGTGCGGAGCTCGCGGAGGCGGGGGAGTTGGGCTTGGAGTTGGGTTTTCATGTCGGCGAGGAATTCCGTCATGTCGCCGCTGCGTTCGATGAGGCTGGGGTCTATGACTTGTTTTATGAGCGCGGGGTCGGCGCGGAGAGTGATGATGCGGGTGGCTTCGGCGAAGTAGCAGCCTTTGCAGAGGTGGCGGGCGGCGTTGGGGAGATCGGAGAGGTAGTCTAGAGATATTGTTGAGGCGGCGCGGTAGTTTTTCATTTCGGCGAGGCCTTCGGCTAAAGATGTGGCTAGGGATTCCATCTCTGATGATGGTATGCCGGCGAGTGTAGCTGATGAGAGTGCTTCCTGCCAAAGATTTGCGGAACGATAGCTGGGCCATGCGGAAGCGTGGTCGTCGAGGTATTCGTAGGCCAAAGCTGCTTCTTTGTGTTGGTTGGTGCTGCTTAGATAGTCTGCATAAAGCCTCATGATTTCCTTGAGATGAACGGAATCGTATTGATACATGCTGAGGGCTTCTGGGTAAAGAGAGTGTTGTTGCACGTAGTCTTGAATTTCATCAAAGGCCTCGAGTTCTTTCAAATGATGGAGTGCTTTGGCCCTGCGACCGAGTTGATCGTCTATCTTGAATTTCCGGCGGAGAAGAGAAAGATCGTGTAGTGATTGGAGGTGAGGAAGATATTCCCGTGGGTCCTACGACGGAGTCAGTGCACGATATCCTGTGGCTGGCCATGTGAAATGTACCTTCTGAGACTGCTGTGCAATCAAAAGTGCAAGCTCCAAGTTGTAGATCCCAAGTGAAGTATCGTATAATTGATTCACATCCGCGAGGAAGCAAATGTGTTCGGCTGCTCCCTCAGTAAGAGGGTCTTTTGCTGCTGTATCTTGTTAGTACCACGGCCTGTCTCGACCCTGCGTAACGCTTCACTCACTCTGAAGACGCCCAATCATTTCCAACCCAGACTCCAAGTCCGGAGGCACCTTAGAAACATGTGCTGTGATCAAGTTTTGTAGCCGAGAGTCCTTGTGTTGCGGGTCTTGAAGCACAGCGAGAAAGCCGTCGCATATCCGGTTCACTTTTGAGCTTATCTGATCTGGCGACATGGAGACCTTAGCTTCTAGTTCCTTCGTTTTCAGAGTTTCCTTGTACATTGTCTCAGATACATCCTCGTTCCTGATGTGGTCAGTAATAGACTTTTTCCCGTCACTGAAAACATACCGGAGCTGCGACAACAGCAAGTCAAGATGCTCGATTCTTTTGATTTGATCAACAATCAAAGATATACTGCTCATAAAACGATTTGGATCATGATCGTGAAGAATGTTCATGTCCACTCGCTGGTTGCGGCAAGTCATGAATGCCTCGTCATATCGATTCGACTCGATGCTACGACGAATGGCTGCCACCACCAAGGCACGTGGGTAGATGGTTTCGAGATTACCTCTAGGCATCTGCAATACAACAGAATATGTTGTAGGCATCACGGTCACTAGCTTGGATCCTCTTTCGACGCTTCTACATCTCTCATCTTTCTGCGGCTCATCTGCTGGGACCTCGAGTTCTGAGAGTATCAGCTCCGTGATTAGTACTTCAGGGGGTTATTCGTACCTTCTAGACTGGTCAGGTGTACGAATTTAAGAAGATGTTGGGTTGTTGTAAAGATCAGATGTGTTGGCGTGACAATGAAAGATGTGCAGTTCCGAACAAGAATGCGTTCGTTAGCGCTCAGTATACCACTTTTACCCAAGCCGAATGCCACAGGCTAGTACGTGTTAGTCCCATTTGTATCGAGCTTTAGGTCACATACCCTTCCGTCCAAGAACGCAATCTTGATTTCTGGTGCAAACGATTGCAGTGTCATCGCTGACGATGTTTCTAGCGGCAAATCCTCGCCAGCCTCCCTATGTAGTAATTCGTGTATAGCTCCATTCTGAAAGCTGACGTATAATTTATGGAAGTCAACACTTGACACAAGAGATGAAGCCTTTGCTGATTCTAGGATTGGGCCCTTGGGAAGAAGTTCCTCCTGATTGCTGACCCATATGAAACTTTCCTCTTCGTCCCAGCTATCTGCCAGAACACATACATGGTCATCTTCAAGAAAAGCAACATGTCGAGGGCAAGTGCCAGCGAGCGCCTCGCTTCGCCAAAGAAGAGTGGGTATGGGTACTGGCCGTTTCTTTAGATCGATTGTGTATACTGCAAGATCTGAGTCTGACAGCACGGCTAGATAGGATCCAGACATAGACAACGCAACATCGACGGCTTTTCTTTCAAGAGACAGCTGTTGCAAAGATATGGGTGGTGGGACGTTGGCGATTCTCAAGGGCGTAAGTTTTATAGTCAGTCCGTCTATCGATGCAACGATACCAAAGTCATTTGGAGGTGCTACTGAACCATGTGCGACAACAGAAGCATACTCTAGTATCTGCAGTGCATCCTTGTTCGACAAGGCTACCGATAATGGCCGTTCTGAGTGCCATGCACATTGTACATTTTGAATGCTCTTCTCGGGGAAGACGAGTTCCTGCTTGAGATAGTAGTGGTAGTTGCTCATCGTCCATAGCTGGATTTTATCCTGGTATGAAACGGCAAGCACACTGGAATCGCTATTCCATTGGAGTGTTAGTGGTGCAGTGAGCGCCTGTAGGTCCTCAGGGGTGAAGCGCAGATCAAATTGACCATGTCGAAGGCCGTTCCGCTCAAAGAAGACGACTTCCATGCGATGCTCGGAGCGGCGTACACTTGCAATGAGGTTTCCGGAAGGCCGCCAGCTGAGCGCCCCTTCGAGCCCGTCGACCGGCTCGCTGACGCTGTCCAGCTGGCCTTCTCTTGAGTAGACGCGTATCATGCGCCGACGCCCGTCCTCAACCTTGTTGACAGCAAAGTAAGCTCCATCGCCGCGCCAACTAATGGCCACCGAACGGTCATCTGCCGCGCTGAGCACACCTTCATCAACAGACTCTGGCATGGTAGGATCTTGAAGAGCTCTTGCTCGCTTGCCTTTGAACTGCGTCTCTTTCTTTCCCCAGCCAACGGAGACGTGGCTCGATACATTCACATCGTCAGGGGAAAGTGCGATGCTGGCGATGTTCTCAATTTCTCGACTCATAAGCAGGAGGGTGTCTGCTTGGGTGGTAATGGCCAGCAGCTCCTCGTCGGGCGACCAGGCTGCAGCCAAAATACCAGCATCTACAGAGCCCACGATTTCGACCAGCTCTTCGCCATTTTCAGGATACTGCCGCACAAGCACAATATCGCCTCCAGCAAGAACGAGGCATGACGTAGAAGAGTCGGAGAAATGGTGCAGACTCAGGATTGAGTCATGGGTAAGCGAAGGTAGTGGACAGGGTGCGTCCCACGAAGCGATGCTCTCAAGCTGGTCCTGGGCGCCATTGCGGTGGTGATGCAGTGTCTTGAGCTCGATGGTAGCACGTGATTCGGATGGCCCAAAAGCGCAGACGACTGCATTCGAGGCCGCGTCCCAGGCGGTGGCAGTGAGGGGCAGTGGATCCTCACCCGCAAAGCGCAGCAGTGACCGTCCGACGATTCGCAGGTTGCGCATGACGGGTCGAAATATTCATACACTGGAATATTGAAATGTTGGAACGATGAAGGAGAAGTTGTGTTGGTCTGGGTCAGCTATTCACTGGTCAAAAATTCCGTTGGAGCTTAAATAGCCGAGCTTTCACCGGGACGGACATCTCACGACGACAGGCACAGCCAAAAGCTGTGGTAGGAGAATAGCGCACATGTACAGACGAAGTGAAAGAACCTTGTGAACTGCCAGTGAAATTGATGTCGGTGGTGTGTAGTACAGTTGTGCTCGGGAACGTCCATTTATTCTACAGATTCCCCCCCGTCCCCGTATCGCCTGATATTCTCCGCATCCCGACGTGGCCCGCTTACGGCTTGTTCTTCTTCGTTTGCCATACTGCGCAGAAATGGTGGTTAGATGCATGCATTGGGAGGGGATTGCGGAGCGGGGGGACTCACCAGCCAGGCCGAATGGGAGTGCAAAGCCAACGCCTGAACAATCATTAGCCATTGACGGGCCACGGCGACGCATGCAAGCTCACCCAAGAAGCCCCAGTACTTGAAAGCAAAGCCCTTCTTCAGCGGGTCAAAGGGCAAGTTGCTGCGTGGGCCCTCGGGGTAGTGGTAGGGGGAAGAGAGCTGGGCGCGGGTCGACTGGAAGCCGCGGCGGGCGACGAGCGACGGGGCGGCCGTGGCACGGAAGGCAACGCGGGCGAGCATCTTGGGCAGTCAGCGGACTCAATTGGCAGATTGGCGTGGGTTTGCGTACGTTGGCGATGTAGTGGGTGGAGTGGAGAGTTATTTGGTAGAGTATCACGAGAGTCTAACCAGAGCTTCGGTGCTTGCTTGCGGGATCGAATGATTGCATGATGAGCGCTTGGCCATGATGACTAAGCGCCCATGTGCGCTAGCTGCGTTGGTTTGATATCGAGGCATGAACTTTTACTTTCGCCTCACTCTGTGCGCACGCCGACTTTCCCCACCATCGTAGCCCTACGCCCAATCGACGGAGCGAAAAGGACAGCAGAGCGATAGCGCGCAAAGCTTACTGCCACTATCAGAGCTGCGGCGCCGCGTTATAGAGCCCAACATGGACGACTTGTTCGACGTCTTTGAGCAGCAAACAGCTCCTAACGATGCGCCTAAGAGGAGCAAGAAGCGCCAGGCAAATGGCAGCGTGAAGTCGCCAGCGCCAGATGTACCCATGCAAGATGCACCTGCCACGGAAACCAAGACCCAGGCCAAAGCCAAAGCCAAATCCAAAGACAAGGACAAGGACAAGGACAAAGACGGCGCCCGACCCGACTTGAAGCGGCAGAAGCGCGACGTTGAGGATCCCGTGGTGACAGACGCCTTCGAGACGGAGCAGTCGCGTGAGGTCGCCGCTGCTGCCGGATTCCAGCCCCAAGCAACTCAGGACGGCCAGGCCGTGGTGCTCTCACATCAGGTGCGCCATCAGGTCGCCCTGCCGCCCGACTACGACTACGTCCCCATCTCGGAGCACCGCCCGCCCGAAGAACCTGCCCGCACCTGGCCCTTCACTCTTGACCCCTTCCAGCAGGTGTCCATCGCGTCCATTCAGCGCAATGAGAGCGTGCTGGTGTCGGCGCATACGTCGGCCGGAAAGACGGTCGTGGCAGAGTACGCCATTGCCCAGTGTCTGAAGAACAACCAGCGTGTCATCTACACAAGCCCCATTAAGGCGCTGAGCAACCAGAAGTATCGCGAGTTTCTGGAGACATTTGGAGATGTCGGCCTCATGACGGGCGACGTCACCATCAACCCGACGGCAACGTGCTTGGTTATGACGACCGAGGTATGTCGCGTGTGGTGCAGTCAAATGTCCAACATTTGCTAATCAGCATAGATTTTGCGCTCCATGCTGTACCGCGGCTCCGAGATCATGCGTGAGGTGGCCTGGGTTGTGTTCGACGAGGTGCACTACTTGCGAGACAAATCGCGTGGTGTAGTGTGGGAAGAGACTATCATCCTCCTCCCCGATAAAGTCCGTTACGTCTTCCTCTCGGCCACTATCCCCAACGCCATGCAGTTCGCTGAGTGGATTGTCAAAACACACGGCCAGCCCTGCCACGTTGTCTACACTGATTTCCGTCCGACACCGCTGCAGCACTACTTCTTCCCTGCCGGCGCCGATGGCATTCATCTAATCGTCGACGAGAAGGGCGTTTTCCGCGAGGAAAACTTCCAAAAGGCAATGGCCACCATCGCCGATAAGGCCGGAACTGACGCCGCAGACCACCTGGCTAAGCGCAAGGGGAAAGGCAAGGACAAGAAGACCAACAAAGGCGGCAACAAGGACGGCTCCGACATTTACAAGATTGTCAAGATGATCATGGTGAAGAGCTACAACCCTGTCATCGTCTTCAGCTTCAGCAAGCGTGAGTGCGAAAACTACGCCCTTGCTATGAGCCAGCTTGCCTTCAACGACAACTCGGAGAAGGAGATGGTATCCAAAGTCTTCTCGAGCGCCATTGCTTCCCTCTCCGAAGAAGATCGCGAGCTGCCCCAGATCAAGCATATCCTCCCACTGTTGCGACGAGGCATTGGTGTTCATCACTCCGGTCTGCTCCCCATACTCAAGGAGACCATCGAAATCCTGTTTCAAGAAGGGTTGATCAAGGTGCTCTTTGCAACCGAAACCTTCTCCATTGGGTTGAACATGCCGGCAAAGACGGTTGTCTTCACGAGTGTGCGCAAGTTTGATGGCGTGTCGCAGCGATGGGTCACACCGTCTGAGTTCATCCAGATGTCTGGCCGTGCCGGTCGCCGTGGTCTCGACGAGCGTGGTATTGTCATTATGATGATAGATGAAGCCATGGAACCTGCCGTCGCAAAGGAGATCGTGCGCGGTCAGCAAGACAATCTCAACTCCGCCTTCCACCTCGGCTATAACATGATCCTCAACCTGATGAGAGTTGAGGGCATCTCTCCAGAGTTCATGCTGGAGCGCTGTTTCTTCCAGTTCCAGAACACCGCGAGCGTGTCCAACCTTGAAAAGAAACTTCAGGCGCTCGAGAGCGAACGCGCACAGATGATCATCACCGACGAAGCTGCGATCAAGGACTACTACCAGCTACGTCAGCAGCTAGACAGCCACACCATGGACATGCGCGATGTCATCAACCATCCGAACTACTGCCTTTCATTCTTGCAAAGTGGTCGTCTCATCAAGATCAAGTACAAGGATCATGACTTTGGATGGGGTGCTGTGATCAACTTCATCCAGCGTAAGCCCAACAAGGGTGAGACTCTTGTTCCTCAGGAGTCGTACATTGTCAATGCCCTCGTCCTAGTTGCCAGCGATGTTAAGCACGTGCCGCAGTTTAACGGTGATCTGCCTCCCGGCGTTCGACCGCCCACGACCGGGGACAAGGGCAAGATGGAAGTAGTTCCTTTGCTCTTGAACACCATTGAATCGATTGCTCACCTACGCGTGTTCTTGCCAAATGAACTCAAGTCAACCGATCAAAAAGAGAGCGTGCGCAGGGCGATGGAGGAGGTCAAACGGCGATTTCCTGATGGCATTGCCGTTTTAGATCCTATCGAGAACATGAGGATTAACGACGAGAGTTTTAAGAAACTCCTTCGGGCAAGCAAATCCCCCGCGCTACTGAAACACAAAGCTAACATAACCAAGAAAATCGAAGTGCTTGAATCGCGCCTCCTGGCTAACCCCCTTCACAATTCGCCTAGACTGCCCGAACTCTACAGTCAATATAAGAAGAAGGTGGACTATGGAGACCAAATCAAGGCTCTCAAAAAGGACATCACGAGTGCATTGTCGGTGATACAGCTCGATGAACTAAAGAGCCGCAAGCGAGTTCTCCGGCGAATCGGCTTCATCGATGAAGCTGATGTGGTGCAGCTCAAAGCACGAGTTGCCTGCGAGATCAGCACCGGCGACGAGCTAGTTCTGAGCGAGCTTCTTTTCAACCGTTTCTTCAACGAGTTGACTCCGGAGCAATGTGCTGCTTGCTTAAGCTGTTTCATCTTTGAAGAGAAATGCACCGAGTCTCCGGCCTTGAGGGAGGATCTCAGGAAGCCCTTCTCTGACATACAAGCACAGGCGAGGATCGTGGCTAAGATATCGCAGGAGAGCAAGCTGGCGGTGAATGAGGATGAATACCTGCAGACTTTCAAATCGGAGCTCATGGAAGTTGTGTATGCATGGTCCAAGGGCGCGTCTTTTGCAGACATCTGGTGAGCACATGCTCAGTTTGGGCAAACACAGGCAGGCTAACTCTGTCACAGCAAAATGACCGACGTCTACGAGGGCAGTCTGATCCGTCTGTTCCGACGACTGGAAGAGCTGCTTCGACAGATCGCCCAGGCTGCCAAAGTCATGGGTAGCGAAGACTTGGAGAAGAAATTCACGGCAGCGCTCGATCTCATTCGGCGCGACATTGTGAGTCTACAAGAGGCGGCCCTTGATTCGATTGTTATGCTAATTTTTTGGTCAGATTGCGGCACAGTCTCTGTATTTGTAGTTGGGGAATGCATCTTAAAGCTCACGCTTTCCACGGTTTCGAGCTACACTTCGGCGTTGGTATGGAAAATATGGGTCCGCTCTTCAGGTTTCATTGAATGGTAAGTGCTGCTTTGTGATCAGTTCATCTGCGCGAACCGAGCACAGAGCAGCGAGAGCCGCCTCTTGGATGCGGCCTCAATAATAGAATTCACTAGGTCTGTCGCTGCAGCGCTGCACAGTCGACAGACCCCCCCGGCTTGATGTTGCCATTATGTTTGCGTATCTTTGTGTGTGTATTCGAATCTTTGCGTGTCTTTGTGACGTGTCCATATGTGTATGTGTTTCATCTGGCTGGTGGTGACAAAGCCGACATGAAGAACACTGGGGGGAGTGAGTGAGAGTGAGGAGAAGGGTGGGAGGTGTGGCTCGTGCTTGAGGTCGCACTTGCCGTGTTTAGCGCACTTACTCTTTACCTCACACTTCGCCCACAACAACACACCACCAACCCTTCACCGACCCTTTGTTGCCAGGCATCCCAGCACTCTCACGCCGCCGCCTATCATCGATCGCCTACTTCAACCCTTCTGGTGACTTCTGACGCATCGTGCGGGCCTCAGCATGAATGTCATCAACAGCCACTTCGCCGTGCCCCCTCACAGACTTTCGCCCACCCGAAACCGTACGTTCTGCGTCTCTTCGTCTTGACAGCTCTGCGTCTCTGCACTGTTTTCCTCTATAGCTCGGTCTTCGTACTAACGCATCGACTTCTACAGTCCTCGCCCAGCCCAGCATGTCCAACCGCAAGCGCAAAGCCGACGATGAGGGCAGCAGTGGCGGCGACGACGACCGCATGTCAGCCTCCCCCTCAGGTTCCCCGGCCGTCATGAACCGCCCGCTCCCACGACAGCCGAAGCGTATGCGAACGAACGTCTCGGGCCGCCCGCTGCCTCTGTCACGATTGTTGGAGACGTTGAGCGCCGACGAGATGCGGGCTGTCCTGCAGTCCATCTGCAACCATCACCCGGATATCGGCAACGAAGTCGTCAACACCGCTACCCGTCCGAGCGTGCAGTCGACACTGGAGGTTCTAGCCAAGTACGAGACAAATTTCCAAGCCGCCTTCCCCTTTGGAGGGCGGGCCTCGTCGGAGTACGCCTATAATCGCGTGCGGCAACATCTCATGGAGATGCTCGAATCGCTCAAAGACTTTACTCCCCATTTTCTCCCTCCGAACGAATCCCAACCCGCCACGTCGCTCGCCTTCCTCGATGGCGCCACCGATTTTATCCATCGACTGCCCGACTGGGACAATTTCCAACACAATCGACATAAACAGGAGGCGTACGAGGAGATGGCCAAGGCTTGGGTGGCTGTCATCCGCGAGGCAGCCAAGAAGGCAGGGGGAATTCAACTGCAGTATGGCGGGTGGGATCAGAAGATGTCCAAACACAATGAAATCTCCGGTGGCCGCATGCAAGAGGCTGTTAATGTATTGCGGGGAAGTCTGGGATGGATGGGAAGCGAGCCACAGCAACCGCAATCTGGAATGGGCAATGCTCCCGGTAACGTGTCAGTCCGTGACCAGCTTCTCAGCGGTACTTATGGTATGAACACTGCAGGTGTTGGGGCATGGTAAATGAGGTCATTCCGACAAATCCGCATACTGCCTCGGCAACCCACATCTCTGGCTCATCCATTTCCTACAATACGATACCCCGTCTGCGGCTGCGAGTCGCGCGGCGCCCCGAAAGCATATCTGCTTCAAGCATCTGTGAAGGAGGAGCATTCATGATAATGACTTGGCATACACTGCATAGCGTCTGATCGGCTTTGTTTCCGCACATATACGAGCATTGTCGGTTTTGGTCTTTCGCTGGGACTTCAAGGGATGAGTCCCTCTGGGTCAATGCTGGAGGAAAGACTCGTAGGAGGATGACTACGAGTAGTTTCCTGCCATTTTCGCTATAATTTTTATTCTTTGTGCAAAGTTGGGAGCCATGGCGACAGGTGGGGGGGGCGTGACAGTTTTAGGGCCCAAGGGCCAGCTCTTGCTTTATGAATAGATCTCATTTGTATATCCAGGAAATCTTTCTCCATTTATCAGCTGTACCTCTTTTTGACTCAACAATGGGTGCTCCTGCTTCTTAATGACAATTGATCATTGAACTATTCGTTGAATTGGGGTTCGTTGACGTTATTATGTTGCGTGTGTCACATGCTCACGCGCTTGCTCTCCCCTGCACGTTCACTAGTAACGCGACTTGTGTGACTTTGGCCAGTTTCGCTCTCGCTCTCACTATCACAGCACTCTCGTTGTTCGATCGCTTTCACCGTCAGCTCACTTTCACCATCACCTCCCTGCCTAGATCTTGCTGCTTTATGCTATACTCTTTCCCTCACTGTGTCCCAACGCCTCTTCTACACCACAGAAATTACCTAAACACCGCCGCCGATCTCCTGCCTTTGCTTCGCCTTTGCGACCGGCTCAAGTATGGTGATTGCTTCGACTTGGCCTGGTATCAAGGTCGAGATCCACAGCAACGGTGCTCCGCTCCTCGAATATGCCGACAACGAAGAAGACTCACGTAATGACACTACCACTAAATACGTTGAGGCTCAGTCTGGAGCCGAGTTTGAGATCTGCTGTACTGTTGGAAAACCTTTCCCTACACATACAGTCCTATTCGAGACTTATATAGACGGTAATCATGTAGGTGGCAGATTTGCTAAGCGGGAATATTTCTATGAGAAGGATTATATCTGTAGGTCACGAGGATTGGTTCACTATGAGGCGGATGGAGAGTTCCTTCGCAAGTTCTGCTTCTCGGAGCTCAAGACCGGTAAGTCATGCATAGCAGCAACTTGTACCATACTCATAGATTTTCCAGATGACTCCACCGGAGATCAACTCGTCGAGAGCCTGAGGAATATGGGGGAGATCACAGTAAAAGCATTTTTCGTCAAGAATTTGATATCTTCCCCCCCTTCACACGAAAATCAGGGCATCTCCAACCTGGGCACTATTCCGGAAAAGGCTTTGAAGGGACGCGCATTGTCACACTCTACTAGGTTCGTGCTTTTCCATCTCCAGTGCTTCGACTGCTGACTATATTCGAGCTTTCGCCCAGCACAACCGAAAGCTAGAGAAGGTTGTGCAGATTGCGACTACGTTGACACTAACAAGAAACCATTCATGACCTACACTTTCAAGTATCGATCTCGAGGTTTGTGACGAATTCCGCAGTCGTTTTCTCACTACTAACATAAGCATTCAGCTGCGTTGCAAGCACTCATGGTCATTCCCCGAAGCCCCAGTCCCTTGCCTCTAGAGGAGCGAGATGTTGATAGCCTCAGCCCGGAAGAAATGAGAGAGCTTCTCAAATGTCAAAAGATATGCGTCTTGAGCGAAAATGGCCGACTCGTAACTTACAGTTTGCAGGAGCGAGACGAGGCCATGCGCAAGGTCAAATTGGAAAGACGCGTTAAGAGGGAGCGAAGCAGTACTGTGAGAGGCGACACCAGTGATAACGACGACGAAGTGGAATTCGTATCTGCGAAGCGTCGCAGACTCCACATCTCGATCGACGAGCACGGAATGGAAACGGTCGACCTCACCTAAAACCCGAGCCTGGCCATCATATCTTCTATCCTGAGGAACATGATGTATTAGGCGACGAATTAAGTACATGGAGAGGGGCGTCGTGTGAATTTTGGACTGGTCTAGTGTCTTCAATCGTTTGACGACGAAACTAGCAAAGTGCTCCAGGCGCGAATTTCAAGCGCGGCCGTGATGTCGCGGATATAAGGTTTATGGGGGTTTTTCTTCTCTAGTATCTAATCATTTTGAATTAGTGTTTTGGAGAACTTTGGCATGATTGTCTTATCTTGGAGTGATGCATTAATGTGGTGTGCGTTGAGACTTTTGTAGTATGGGCTTGACTTTGGGGAGTCGATAGTACCACCTCAACTTTCACGATCGTGGTAGCCTTGAAACTGCCTTCGATGGTAAAGGGGCTGGGAGTGGAGAGGCTGAACTGCCGCCTTTGTTCGACCTGTTGGGGTATTATGATACCTCTTTTCTACTTCTTTCCGACCTATTCATGGTAAGGGAGTGGTCTTTACTACGACAGGAGGGACTTATCTACCACGTATTGACATAAGATACTACAATATTTTACCTCATCTTCACGTTTCTGATCCCATTACCCGCAACCAAATGTTGGAGAAAAAGGTTCTGCTTAGCAGTAAACCCTGCACTGTCATACATATACAAAACATCAAAACACAGCACATTCAAAAGATATCAAGAGTATTAGCACCAACAACACACCAACATATACACATCACATTGCTAACTCTACAAACCCAAACCCACCCCCTACCAAAGCTCACAAACCGGCTCCTTAACCGGACACTTGAACGCCTCCAAAAAGCCCCTCTGATCCGCCACAGTGCCCAAAATCCTCACATCAGGCGGGGAATGCGGATCCGAATAGATCCTCCTAACCGCCTCAGCAGGCCTCCTCTTCCCGCACCAAACCCCGCCAAACGATAGATAAAACAGCTGCTCGCGCGTATACTCTTCTAGCCCAGGGAGCAACTGATTCGGCGTCTCGGCATTGCGCGCTTTCCACGCCTGGAACGAGGCGGAGAGACCGCCTACATCGGCGACGTTCTCGCCTTTGGTAAGATCGCCGTTGACGTTGAGTTGCTCGCCTGTGGGGGTGGTGATTGAGTATTTAGAGTACTGGTCGATGAAGCATTTTGTCTTGTTGTTGAAGGCGGAGAGGGTCGAATTGTCCCACCAGTCGCGGTAGGCGCCTGTTTCGTCGTAGTGGCTGCCGCTGCTGTCGAAGGCGTGCGTGAGTTCGTGGCCCGCGACGGCGCCGAAGGCCCCGTAGGAGACGTAGTCGGGGAGGTCGAGGTTGAAGAGCGGTTGTTGCATTATGCCGGCTGGGAAGGCGATTTCGTTGGTGGGAGGGTTGAAGTAGGCGTTTACGGTGGGGGCGGTCATGAACCAGCGGTTCTTGTCGGTGGGGTGGAGGAGGTCGTTCCAGGCGCCTTGGAGGGTGAAGTTGTTGTAGGCCAGGCCATTTTTGAACCACGAGTCTGTGGTGACGTTGAGGGAGGCGTAGAAGTCGGATAGTGCCTTGGGGTCCTGAACGTTGGGCGAGATGTCGGGGTAGCCGATTTTCTCGACCATGTTGAGCACTTTTTGGATTGCTTTTTCTTTGACGGCGGCGCTCATCCATTCGTAGGTTTTGAGCTTGTCTTGGAACACCTTTTCGACGTCGGTGATGATGCGTTCTCCGAAGGTTTTAGCGTCTGGGCTGAAAGCTTCGCGTACGAAGAAGGCGCTTTCGATCCAGGGGATGTTTGTGTCGACGTCGGTAAAGCAGGTCCTCCAACGCTCACCGATCGCTTCAGGAGCGCGGCCGGTGAGCTCGTTCTGCAAGCGACGGTAGGGGGCGTTGACCTTGTCAGAAAGGCGTGTGGCCCACCTTTGGATGAGTACCCACTCAAGATAAGCGTCCACAGCTTCGGTGGTGGCGTTTTTGAGGATGCTGGAAACTTGAGGGAAGTACTTGGGCGCAAGCACGATGACGTTTTGTACGGTGTAGCTGCTGGGAGCGAATGCCTTGATGAACCTGGAGAAGGAAACCTCGGGAAGCAGGGCGTCGGCCTCGGCAATCGTCATAGGGTTGTAGTAGTACTCAACATTGCCGGCGTCAACCGAGTCAGGAGTTGCTGCTGAGAGGGCCTTCTCAAGGGCGATGACCTGGTTGGTGAGGCTGACATGGGCGTCATGATTCTCCTGTCCGTACAGGATATCAAACATGCCAGTGATGGCAGTCGTGTAGTTTGCAATAGCCTTTTCGTCAGTATAGTACTCCTTGGCATCAAGTCCTAACTGGCCGGAACTGAGCGCGATAGTAGTGATATTTGGCTCTTTGTCATCTGGTGAGGTGCTAGCACTAATTAGCCCACTACCTCCATAGCGGTGGACCCAGATAAGCTTCTCAGTCAGGTCTGTGCCGTTACTAGTACTGTTTCCTGATGACGAGGCGAAGGAATCGAAGGCGTTCAGGATCTCTTGTAGCGGCTTGGCACCAACAGCGTCAATGGCTGAAGTGTCCATGCAGGAGTCGTAGGCAGCCTTCATCTTGTTGAAGTTCTGCTCATCCAAGGACGTGGCATTGGCAATCGCGTATGTGCTGTTGATGGTGGTGTTGGATGGATACGGCGACTCCAGGATTGAGCGCATCAAGGCAGTGTTGATGTCTGACATGGAGGAGAGGACTCCAATAGCTGACTGGTCATCGCGGAATTCGTGCGTCGCCCACCAATTTCCGCATGTGTACTCTGCAAAGTTCTTGCATGGGTCGACACTGGTGTAATTGAGCGCTCGGCCAGCAATCACCGAGTCTGCAAAAGACTTGCATCGCTCAGTCGTGCACACTTCTTGATCTTGACGGACGCTCAATGGCTCCTGGCGGCGGTGCAGATTGGGCGTAGAGTATGTCGAAGGAGGTACAGGCTTCACGAAACCTCCAGCAACGGGCTTGAAGCCATTGGCTGTCGGAAAATGAATTGGTGATCTCTTGGAATTTATATTGGACAATTGAACTTACTGGAGGGCGAAGCTAGCACACTGCCGACGAGGACTGCGGAGAGAAGCAGCATGTTGACCGTAGTACAATACAGGTACACGTACACGTACAGGTAGAGCAGCGGACGAACAAAGCAAACAATTAACTAGAGGCGGCACGGTTTATATACATGAATTTGATGACCCATCACCCTGGTCGCCGGCTGTATCTACGCCTGGCACGAGAGGAACAGTGAGGTAATTGTGGCGAGTGTATGCTGGATGGCTTGGGTGATCGCCCCCTGCCAAGGATGTACGACTGGACTGAGCTAACCCGTTATGGCAGGTCGAGAGTGAATGTATTATATCACAGCACGAACCATATCAGTCTACAGAGTGATAGACAAGCCAAAAGCTGTTGCTTACACAGCTTAAAGAACAAGCCGTTACGCGATTCAGCAGGTGCCAAGAGGCGCTATATTCCGTGTTTCTATCTTTCCCAGACGACTAAAAACTCTTCCCCGCCTCTCCAACACGAGCTCGGGTATTACTTATTGTGTTAGTTCAGTTGGGTTTCACTGTTCGATTAGTGATGGTAACTTTATCTCCCCTCGCCTACGCCAATAGAGCATGTTGCAAAGATGTTCATCCCAAGGAAGAAGATGCCAATCGTGAGGAAGTCCGATAGCAACGAGGAGCATCGAATGTGATTGGTGACTAAGCACTAACGCTTGATTGGGTTCCATGTTATTATCATTTCATTTGACCACGTTTGGATCTCATTTCCGCCTCTGATGCCGTATTGGGTAAGCTTGGGTGGAAAATGTGCTCAGAGGTGATAGGCAATGGGTACAAGCCGTTCATATATGTACCGCGTGAGGCGTTTATTGAAGAAGAAGGCCTCATTAAGTGGATGCAAAAAGATCACCGTAGATTGGTAAAACTAGAAGCAGAGGTATTCGAGGCTATGGAGTGGGAGGATGCGATCTTGCAGGCGGATGCACTGGCTGGGCCGCAGGAGAAAGACAAGACGGTAGATGATTGGAGGCAGAATGAGGAGGAAATCTTTAGTATTGTCGATGGAGAAGTGGTGAAATTGCTTGAACACTAATAGCTAAGATGCGACAATCACTTTCCATAGACTCACGAAAATAGATGGTTCCATTTGAACGCAGATGCGGAGAGCCGACATGAGCAAATAAGCTTACTACAGATAATTTTAGTAAGATGTCGGAGAAAAAGGACTCAGTAGCTGACGGTCTCGATGCTTGGAGGCGGGCGCTAACAGCTAGTCTGTTGTGGAGCCTTCTTCTGTCCAAGCCACAATGTTCAAGATGCTTCAGCAAGCTAGCTTATCTCTTGCTGCTCTTTCACAGGATCATTCTCAATCTTAAGGCTACGAACAAGCTCTGCTAAGCTTTCTTGGTAGCCACGAGGCGTCCACGTGGATTTTCAACTCACCGGCTTGCAGATCTAGATCTTTGAACCATGGGACACTTAACTTGCCACCTTGCGTCAGCCATGTTAAGATTTTAGAAAGATAGCTTTTTTTGACGCCCTCCATTTCATTATTTCTTCCTGTACTGGAGAAAGGGGACAGCCCCGTCGACTCTTTGAATCTTTCTTTGAAAGGTCTTGGGATGCAGTCTTCCTGATATATACCTTTATCGGACCTTTCTCCGCATACGTGGGCCTCGTTTTACGGTTTGCTAGGGAGATGCTAGCTTGTTTATAATTCTGCCGTGGCTCCAGCCTCCAGCAGGGACTAAGAAACCACTATCTCAAGCAGATAGACCAGCTAAAGCACGAAATCCCGTAGTTCTACGCTCGGCTTCCACGCCCTTGTACACTCAAACGCCTCCAAAGGGTGAGAGCAAAGGAAAAAGTCTGTTCATGCTGCCATCAGCGCCATCAGGTCTAGCGTATGTTCGAATGTAGTTGTCGTCCATGGCTTGCTTGATCCAATCGAAATCCAAACGCATGCGCTCCGCATCGTCAACAGCCTGCTAAAGCCACATGAGTTCAAGAGGCGATAATGAGCAGGTAAGAATTAATGCAAGTGTGCGGCCTGGATCGTCTGCTTTAATGCTGTTAATGCAAAGTAGCCTCAAGCTTCGAAGATAGTCTACTACCATTTCATCAAAGGATAGGATGAGAACACTTAAATGGAGACAATCCACGAATATAAAGTCAAGACACCCATCTCATAATTTCTTTAATTCTTACGGTCAACACACAAGATACCAAATTTTGACTGCGTGGATCTTCACCTAATACAAGCATGCAGTATACCAAGGTACTTGACCCCATTCTAGCACGCTATACCACACCAGACTGACCAATCAAGCTTTGCTATATAGCTACCGCTATTGTCGGCGTGGTATTCGCTGTGCCGGCAGGAAAACCTACAGGCGGCCCTGCTTCCGCCTCCGTCACCGTTTTCTCCGGTCCATATACGTGCTCTGACCCAGACGTGACTCCAACCACCGGTACCGCTGGTACATCCAAAGTAGTTTCCATCGCAGAAAACCAATGTGTAATCATCAACATCGTGAGTCGTCCACTTCTACACCCCCAACAATATATCACGTTGAAACTGACGTCGTTCCCTCAACAGCCTTTCAACGGCGCTATTACTGCAAGCTTGACGACCACTCCCAAGACCGGAACAATAGGCTGCTACATACAGATTTTCTCCCAGTCTGGCTGCGCCGTCACACTGCAGAATCAGTATCATGGGTTCCCGTTCAATGGGTTAACGATTGGGAGCCGGGTTGGGTGTGCCCAGCCCCCTGTTATGCCGTATGGCGGTCTTGAGATCGTTTGCGCATGACCGCTTGTACAATAGCTCCATGGCGTGGGGCTTGGGGTTACCGACATGGGGTACTTTTCTTCTGCTGTTAATGTAAGGATTACTCTGCGGGCAAGGGGAATCGTATGTAATTTTCTCATATCCTAGGATACCGAAACGTACATGATGAACTGCCCTTTGGGCACAAACACGCGCATATACATATACAACTGAGTTCACTCATCTCAATTGAAGTCTCTTTGAAAACTATGATTGATGAAGGCCTCGTCTAGTGATAGTGAAGTCGAACCCAATAGGTGTGCCGTAATGGTGTAAACTTGTCCGCTTCATCTGCACCTCTGATCAATTTACGTCACACGTTCACCCGACGAGCAGCATTCAAGACCACGCCTAGAAGACAGAGCAAAAACCAAGTTCTCTAATACGGAAGAGGTAGTTAGTGACCAACATCAGGGTGCTGACCTCGGCAAAAGCAAGAGCCGGGATGGGCATGCCCAAATCAGCATCGCTATCGGGCCATCTACCCCGGACATATTGTAGTCGGTAACAAAAGAAACCGTTGTAAGCGGTGTGTCGATCTCTCAGCCCCCTGCTATTTGCGCTCCTGATTCGGAACACGTCTACTTCCAAGTACCTCGTGGCACGTTCGCGTGGCTCGTGTCAGCGAATGGGAGCGGTATTGCGATGATGCCTTGTAGCCTTTCTGGGGACTTCCAGGCTTGAGCCTACATGTGTCTTGGGGGGTAAGACTTACTTTTCGTCTTGGGAGTGATGGAGCCCCACGTGAGGCTTTGATGTATGGTGATTAAGTCTATGGTGTCTTCTGGGCAGGGCAAACATCCTAGAGATGGTGGCAGCGGTGAGTTGGGCTCGCGCATATGTAGTGATTGTTCAAGGCTCGTGACGTATGGAAATATTGCTGGAATCTGCAAAGTATAAGATGGAAGTTGAGATCCATTTGAATCGAAGCTTCAGATCGGAGCTTCATATCTCAGACTATCATGATTGTTACCACCGCATATAAATTTCTTCTCGTAGCGGGTCTTTTGATTCCAGCTAGCTGCTCGCCCGTTAAACGAGACGTTTCTAAGCAGAATGTTCAGGCTGCTTACCGTGTCCTTCAGCAGTGGTACAACTCAGGCACTGGTCTCTGGATACCGAGTACGGGGTGGTGGAATAGTGCAAATTGTTTGTCACTCTATGGTTTATCGTTTTGCATGGAACTAACTCCGAAAGGCCTCACTGCCATCATCAACCTTGCCGGTGTCGACTCAGATTTAAAGTCGGAAATAACTGGCATCGTCTCGAATACATACACACGGGCACAAAAACACAATTCGCAGGTGGTGAAGCTCATGGGAGCAGGAGATGACCCGTACCTCATGCAAACTTACTACACGGATAGTTGGCCTCAAGTTCCACCGTCTTTCATCAAGCGACAAGGTGAGCTCAAGGCAGAGGCAAACAACGGCTTTTTAAATGAGTAAGTCTTCCACCCCAGCTTTAAGGCCTTTTCTAATACAAAGTAGCTACTACGAGTAAGTATCGCGGCCCTTAGTCATCCTCGTACTCACCGTCCTAGCGACGAAGGCTGGTGGGCGCTCGCTTGGATCGCTGCTTACGATTTGACCCGCACTTCAACCTATCTTGAGCAAGCTCAAAGTATCTTTAACGACATGAACGCAGTTTTTGGTAAGACAAGCTGCAGCACCAACTCGGGCGGCATTGGGGGTATCTGGTGGGATAAACCGCACTCGTACGTCAACGCCATTCCGAACGAGCTCTTCCTCGCCGTTGCAGCGTCACTGGCGAATCGCGTTTCCTCTAGTGACGTTCCATACCTTTCCATTGCAAAGCAACAGTGGTCATGGTTCCAAGGTAGCGGTATGATCGGAAGCAACTATGCTATAAACGATGGCCTTGATCAGAGGACGTGCCGCAACAACGGAGGCACCGTGTGGACGTACAATCAGGGCGTCATCCTCGGAGCACTTGTCGAACTCAGCAGAGCGACTGGTGATGATTCGTTGATTCAGACGGCGCAAAAGATTGCCGATACGGCTATCGCGACACTTGCTCCCAACGGGGTCTTACAGGAACCCTGTGAGCGCAATGGGAACAATTGTGGTGCCGATGGTTCACAGTTTAAGGGCATCTTCATGCGCAACTTGGGAATTCTGGAGAAGGCTAGCCCGCAGGATCGCTACAAGGATTTCCTGAGAGTTAATGCGGATAGTATCTGGACGAAAGATCGAAACAACAAGAACGAGTTGTCGTTGAAGTGGACGGGGCCGTTCGTTACGCCAGCGAATGCGTCGACGCAGAGTTCGGCTCTGGATAATTTGGTAGCGGCACTGGCAACCTAAGGCATGTTGAGCGTTCAAGACTGGGACGTAGAAATGAGTTAAATTCGAAGCAGCAGAATCTAAGGCGGCACAGCTGTACATAAGCCGATTTTTCAAGTTCCCTTGCATGATTCCCCGCGTGGTAATGTCCAATCGATGTCGAACGCGTGCTTGTGACCCGCTGGCAAACCCCTCAAATTATCTCCTCTGATATGACTACTTGTATAGTAACAATATGTTCTTTCAAACTTGGAGCTTGCTTCCGGTACTGCTTAATTTAGATGCTCTACCTCATATCTGATGCATGCGCCACAACGCAGCCACCTCGCTATGAGTATGCAAAGTGGCTCAGCACCAGGAATTACGTACGGCAATACGCAGTACGCCGAAATGAGTGGAAGTGTTATTACCCAAGCGCCTCAAGAAACAGGTTACTCCTGTCTAGTTTTATTGTATTTTCGTTTCGTAGGCGGAATGCCGGCAACTGAAACTTTGAGCGGCGAATTGGGAATGACGGAGTCCTCTTAGTGCCGAAAATGCCGCCTAGGGCCCAGGGGTACGTTCACTTACGACGTCACACGTCAAGCAGTCTATATATATTCTCCCAATGGCATTCTTAAAGCTGGTTCGCTCGGTGAGCTTACTGGTACACTTCGAACAACTCCTATCATTCTACAAACTCCTCCATACGATTCCATCGACAAACAGTTAGCCAATCACACATCACGAGCAAAATGCCTTCATCAACAGTATGCCCATTCTGATCTTTGCGTCCAACTTTCGCCCGCTAATCTTTTGCAGAGCGACGTTCTTCTCTACTTCCTCGCGATCTGGGTCCCTTTTGTGCCCGTCTTCCTTAAACGAGGCTGCGCCGCCGACCTCCTTATCAATATCTGCCTATGCATTTTGGGATGGATACCGGGTGTCATCCACGCGTGGTATATCATCAGCAGAAGCGAGAAAGTTCCTGAATCCATTCATTGAGTTCAGCCAGGGCTTGGTGAACATGACGACTTTGGGGCAGGTGAAATGTAAGAGATACTGGGGATAACGAGGGTGTTCTTTTGGGCAGTGCATTACATTATATCCGGAATTGATTTGCTTTGTTTCCTTTTCGCGCAATCAAGGGAGATGTACCGAGCGGGTGTTAAGTGGAAATGGCAATGAGTGTAACAATAACTTGGATAGGTGTTTTGCAAAGATACTAGTTACCATACCCAAGAACATGTTAATGAAACCCGGAGTTCTTTGTTGCCTATCAGGAATTGAACAGTGGCAAGACAAGTGATTATACGGAGTACATGCAAGCGAATAGAACGGCATCTGGACATGAGACAAACGTCAGGTAGAAGGAGTAGATTCACTGCCCAGAGATATTGCATATAAAATGCCTGCCTACCTTACTCACTCACTCCAGACCAGACGAAAGAGTTGTTGCACCAAGCTTCGTGTAGATCACTCCTTCCGACTCACTTCCTTGACTCACTTCCTTGACTCATTGAAGTAATTCAGTAATTCCTTCGAGCTTTATGTTAACTACAACTCGACTGTTCACACTACTGATAGACTACGATTTCGTCGGAGGGCTCTGTATTTTTTGTAAGGGCTAAACGCGGGTGTGTGGATAAAGGAGAATACACCCAGGGTGGTTGGATTGGGTTGTTCCTTCGTGTAGCCCTAGTCAATGAACGCGACATTCATGAGCTGTTATGAAGAATTTATCATTGAATTGTGGGTAGATATCATGACACTGTGATTTTCATATCGTCATGGATGCTACGGTGAATATTGAGGTGATGGATAGGATATGACGTGGTTGTACTCGTAATTCACATTTGGATGTTGAACATAATGATCGAAAATCTTGTTGTGCAAGTATAGTCATTTCGAAGTTGAGGCAAGCCTCTAATCACAGCTAATTATTGACAGCGGATCTAGAATAAATCATTCTCGACGATGTTATAAGTAGCGAAAGAAATAACCATCCCCCCCAAGTTTACTTCTTGAGTCGAGTTTAGTCCTCTATCACCATCGCAAATGAGAATGGTGTGGCCTTTCAGGAAATTTCGCGTAGTCTCCAACGCCGAGATCTGGCGTGAACACATCAGGCGACGCGATCAACTTCGAAACGCCGCAGAGTCCATAATGAAGAATGCACTGCTCGTAGTAAATTCGGTGGAAGAGCTTCAACGCTCTCTTGTCAGATCTTTGCAAGAGGTGGAGAAGGCTTCTGCAATCTTGAACAAGGAAAGAGAGGCCAATGAGTGAGTTGAATCCCAACTTGGACCTGGAAACCATATGGAAACTACCAAGCTATTCCTTGACGACTGTTGCTAACTCGTTACTCAGTTGTCAGGAAACTTCACCGCGATTCCCACGCTTCGCTGTACCACCTTCACCAATCGTCCCTCCATTTTGTTCCATATGCTCTGATCCGGAATTCTGTCCAAGCAACCCACTGAACAAGGAAAATAACGATTACTTTTCGTCCTTCGTGAAAATTCCTTCTATAGATAACTACCAGACTATTGGACCTAACCGTCACTCATCACCAGGATTCTTCTCTCTGATTCCAAGCCCTTCATCGTCGTCTTGAATCACATCTCGCTCCTGGGTTAGATAGTGACTTACACCAAGGGAAAGTAGAAGAAGATGACAATGATTCGGGTATTCATTTCGAGATGGAGTCGCCAGCCACGCGCTCGAGCAGCACTTCATCTTTGCACTCCTGTTGCGCTATCAATAGCGGTGAAGGCGACCGCTCCTCTACATTCACAGTCATCAGCCTCGATACTCCCAAAGACGAACCTGAATTCAAGGTCAGATACGTTTTGTGTGCGGACTGGCGACAACACCGTTGGCGAGTACAAAAAACCTTTGTATTGAGAGATTCCGACTTTGGATAGTGGAGTGAGCACTCTATTGTAAACAGTGGAATTCATTGTATAATTAGATGAGATGCATAAGATAGCTGATAGTGGACGGCCAGGACGACGCCGTTAAGGTTCAAGCTTGATTAGATTCCCTAAGATTCCCCAAGATTTAGCACGGTTTCGCACGACACAATAGGCAAATGTTGCGAACAGGCGGGCGGTAACATGCTTATTCCCTGAGATTCCATTAATACCCCTCTTGTGCATAACTAGTTGATGTTGGAGCGCTAGCAGGGCAACCCAACCGTTGTCCCAATAGTAAGGAAATTAGCGAATACAAATGCAGCAATGGTTGCAATGAAGCTTGGTATTATGCAGTGAGCCAGTGGGGATGCACTCCAACTCAATAACCTCCAGTTCTTGTTGTTCACGGTATGAGATGTGATGGTATCGAAAGGATATAGTCGTACGTAGGAGAGGGAGAGCGACCTGCTAGATGTAGAGGCATCTAGCAGGAAAGAGAGTATTCTGGTTCAGCAAGTAGAAGTATTCAATAAGAGGGTTATACAAAGTAATGCAAATTCTCATAGATGATTGAATTCATAATCGCTTGCCTGCTCTTGTTGAAAGAACAGGCCTATTTATCTCCGTTTAGGAGCAGATAGGTTGCTTACATATCATGTGCCGCGCACACCGGCACAGCAGTACAATCATGGTGATTGGTATATCCCTACTATGAGGGTGATGAATGTAACCACCGAATTTCTTTTCAGGCGATTAAAATATCACCGAACACGAGCTTTGCTTTACGGACCGATTCTCAAGTAGGTACTTAATTAATGAAGCAAGACGGTATAATCTTAACATCATTTCATTAGAATTGGTTACTGTCGCAAATCCAGGGAGCAAAATGTAACTACATTAAGCCTTGAGGATTATGCGATATGTATACACCTACCTACGCGACAGTTACTTACTACTCTGTACACATCATTTCTTGCCCAGAAATGCACTATAGGATCATTGTCGTACAGAGATTACACCGAGCGATTAGAAATAATCTGTGACGTTTGTATAGTTGTCACACACCAGGCGCAGTCAATTGAGTTCGAGGTCCGAGTACGAGTGCTTCATTTAATACACATCTAGCTTTTAGGTATGGTTGAATTTACACAATGTAGTGTCCGCATTGAATTCTTCATGCATCTAGGCAATATCAAGTATTGAGTAAAAACGAAATCGATTTTCTCAGCTGTGCAAATCGTGCACATGAATGAGACGTAAAGTCTCAGTTGTTTATGTCACTGGTGACAATCATGATATATACAAGAACATAACAAATAGTAACGTCGCAGGCGGATGAACGTGTCTTCTGCTACTTCCAAATCACAGCCCATGCTTTGAGAAAAGCAATTATCACGCAGCGTCCGTAGCCGTAGGCTTAATCCTCGTCTCCAACGTACAGGGCGTGCTAGTAGCAGCAACTGGTGGCTTCTGCCCACCAAAGCCGTAAGCACCTGCAGCGCGAGGAGTGTCGTCAAAGCCAAAACCAGGACGGAAAGAACGGTATCCAGTAGGACGAGCGCCACCTCTGTAATGGCCCTTGCGTCCGTGACGACCTGTTGGGAAAGCAATGCCGTATGGGAATGGGAAACTGGGCCTACCGGAGCCGGCGGGGAAAGGGGGGAAAGTGGGGATAGCGGGATAAGATGGGACTTCAGGAATAGCGGTAGGCTCCGAGTCGGAATCAGTGGAGGTTGCAGAAACCGAGGTGGCACCGGAAGGCTCGGGTTGCTCTTCAGGGGTAGAGGTTGGTACGAGAGTCTCAATCGGCTGTAGCGAAGAGCTCGTCGTGGCTGGGACAGAACTGGCCGGGATGGAGCTGGCGGTGATAGTTTCCCCCGATCCCGAGGTGGGCTCAATGACAAGGCTTGATGGGGCAGCAGCAGAAGAAGAAGCCGGTGGCGTGGTTGTGGCGCCTGATGTAGCGATCACGAAGCTTGGGAGCCCGGTGTCAGATGACTGAGGAACGGAAGCGACGGCAGAAGTCGGGACCACAGATCCAGTAGCGGGAGTGCTGGTAGAGACACCAACCTCCTTCACGCTCGTGGCAGATGGAGCTTCAGCAGCGGCGGAGGAAGAAGCGATAGGAGCAGCAGACGACGGCGCAGGAGTAGACGAAGAGCCATCCAAGCTTGCGCAAGCGAAAGAGATGGCTGAGACAGCGGCCTTAGACTGGCCAGCGGAAGCCTTGAGACTCCAGGCCATGTCGACATATGGCCAGCAGATCCTTCCATCGCCCATGGTGACCATATCACCAGCAACATAGGTATCAGTCTTCTTGATCGCGTCGCCGACCTTTTCGCCCTTGTTTACGAGCTGGAAGTAGGATCCGGTAAACTCACCCTCGCAGCCGAAAGCGATTAGTGGACAGTTGGGGCTAGCAATCTCTTCGTATGTAACAAGGGCATTGGTACCGTCGAAAGCAGCAACGTGGGCGTTGGAACGGTCAGCAGTACCAGTGGTGATCCAGTTGACTTGGTCGTCACCAGAGCCACCGAGGGTGTTCGTAGCCTCTTTACCGATGATTGTCTTCTTGTCAGAGAAACGGGCGATAGCCACGTTGCGGTTAGCAGTGCGGTTCACGGAGTGCGTGTAAGGCGCACCGAGCCAGTCGTTAGTGGTAAGGTCCTTAGCGCCTTTCGAAACCCAGGCGAAGATGTACTCATCACTACCGACCATGCGAGCGAGATTGCTGTAAGAGCCACTCATCCCGCCCATGGGTTCGTTGCTGGCACCGTTGGTGACGTTCTCGTTGGAAATCTTGACGCCACTCATGGACTGCGTTTCGGTGTTAAGCCAGATATCGCCCTGGTCCTCTGCACAGATAGTGGCGTAAGGCGGCGCATCGGCGGGTTCAACGGCGATACCGGTGTTGTGAGAGCAACCAAAGCCGCCGCTAGTAGCGCCCGTGATTTTTTCAAGAGTACCGGAGTCAGAGACGTATTGGACGCTGTCACCGAAATGGCCAGATGCAGATCCGTCGTAAGCAGTGACAACGAAGTAAGCACCATACTTCTTCGCGGACTCAGAGTACACGAGATCACCGTTTAGATCGGGAGAAGCCGAGTGGCCGGAACTGCTCGCAACAGTAGGGCCTCCGAGCCAGGTCTTCCAGGTCTGTTTGCCGGAGGTATAGCGGTAAAGGACTGGGACGGGAGTGCTGCCTGCAGGGGCATTGGAGGTGCCGGACGGCAGAGCCTCGTTGGTGAGAAGGGCGAAACCATCGTTATGGGCGACAAGACCTCCAGCTTCTTTAGCACCGGTCACAGTCACTGTCTCACCGACAGTTGCGAAGGTCGAAGGGTCGACCTGCTGGATGTGGACATTGGTGTCGGATGAGTCGAGGTAGGCAAGGTAGGCAGACTTCCCGTCAGGCGAGACGGCAAATGGAGTCCTGCGGTGATGGGGATATCCGGTCCAGTAGGCTTCCTTGACGGGGTTGAATTTCGCAGATAGGGTGAGTGCACCAACATGGGTCTTGAGGCTGCTTTCTGACAGCGCCGCCGACGCCGTAGCGGAGAAAAGGGAAAGAATGAAAGTCGAATACAACATGTTGTAGTCAGGTCAGATGTCTAGGTAAGGTCCAAAACTGTACGGAGTAAAACACTTCAGTGAATGGACAGAACAAGCGAATGAATGAACGACCAGCGAACCGAAAAGAGTGACAAAGAACGGAAGTCTTTCAAAAGCCCGTAAGAGGGAAAAGTTCCAACATGCGATGGGGAACAGAACGATATAAACGCTGGTCAAATGAGAAAAGACCCGGCTCGCATCACGCCAATCCAAACCCGCAGTCCTGGTCTAGGCGGGGAGCAATTCCAACGTCGAGAATATGCAGAGAATTCATTAGAAGTGTCAATCCAGGATATTTCATCTCCACAGTTGTATTTGGAAACCAGGGCCATGAATGGTGGAATTGTCGAAACTGTTGAAGCGAAATTACACTCACGTTTCAAGACGTTTGACGAGTTGGAGATCCCACGTGATCTGCCGCTGTGGTCCGTCTTCTGTGTGTCCAGACCCCAATACAATGTCATAAACATCCAACTGTTTGGTAAGTTTCGAAACTATGATCATCATTAACCTGAACCGGCGCACAGATCACGCGATCTCTATCTCTTGCTCGTCTGCGCCGTGAAAGGCCTGGGTGTCGACCGAAAACGTCCCCAGTCTCTCACAGATTGTTGCACTGTGCTGTGAGATTGAGACCCCGAGCACAAGGCCTGAGATCCAGCTATCGTGGCGCAGCACGCCCAGGCCGAGGACGGAGGTCTTGAAGTCGGTTGGTTTATCACCGCATTTAGCTCTTCGGACCGTCTTTTGACTGGAGTTAGATGAAGTCATCTCATCTTCGACGAGAAGACAGTCGTGTGATATGGTGAGAGTGCTTGTGCCTTTGATCGCTAATGTATACTCCCACATGCCTTCTCTTTGCATAGATGAGAGTGTTGCGCAAACGACAGGTGCGCGAAGTACAATGCGGGAATTTGAGACGGCACCGAGTGGGTTCAGCCCAGACGCTCTCGCAGATGAAGAGACCAGGGATAGCATTGGAATGAATGTCTTATGTTCATCGTCGTCGATACTGCAGTATGCGACTGGAGTGTTCAAGCTCGCCCACGAGAATGAAGGGGCACGATACTTCTCTAAAGCAAAGTAATGTGCGTCCGGTAACGTAGTCAAGGATGTGAACCACAGTAAATCGGAAGCTAGATTGTCTTCCCACACACCCGCTAGATACGGCGAGTCGGTGGCTTTCTTGATTTTGTTTGCTATCCCAGAGATGGCGGGTAACTTATCAGTAGGCACAGTGAGATCCCTATTCGAATACTGCTCGACGATTCGATGCCAGGCATCCCATACTGGCTGGTTGCTTTTTCTCGACTTAGCGATTGCTTTGGGAATCAGTGCAGGCGTTGTAGGGTACGCTTTCCGCGCTGGTGCGCATTCGCATCTGAACGAAGTTTTGCATTCGAAGAGCAACTCCGTTTCCGTGTAGTGCAGAACCCTCGTGCTCAACACATGTTCTTGCAGCGTCCAAGCCCGCGTCGTCAGCCGTCCCAAAGGCTTAGCAGGCTCTGCTTCGCTGACGTTTGGATGATGGTCTTCAACCTTTCTGGCGCGCACTGCAACCTTCTTTCCTGTGGTGTTTTGGTAGGTTAACTTGACTGCTTTCTGCCGATCGCATAAGCATCGACTAGCGCCATCTCCCGAACTGGTCGCTGAAATGGTCACATAACTATTTTCGTAGATGCCGCCCATCTTTGCCGACTCGGTTTCCCAATCGCGAAGCGAATCCTGGATTATGCAGAGGGAATCTATCCATATATATCGTAGACCAAGTTGACGTGCAATGATCACCGCATCTTGGAATAGCGGCGGTAAAGCGTCAATGTCGATATTAGACGTCAGCTTCTTCCAGTTCGATTTTGTAGCTGTGAGCATAGGCCCCGAACCCCAGCAATGTGAGAGTGCAGCATACTCAAACACTTTACCTTCAGTATCAATCAAACGAATAGGCGCTGTCACACGACCAACATCGAGCAGGCGCTTCGGCATTGCCGCCGGTGATCTCGAGGGTAACTTGCAAGCTCCATGCCTAGAGTTGGTCATGCAATTCTGGATACACCTACGAGCGAAGTTGAATGTATCATCCGAGCCGGAGTTCGTCGGGATATGATGTGCTGTTCCGAGTGCAGGCCAAGGTGCGCGAAATGTTGGGTCTGCATAGATCTCTATGTATTCGTTCCTCCACCTGTTTCCATCAACCTGTACTTTGATAGTCCCTTTCTCTTTCAAATCGACGTTTACTCTTTGCCGCGCTCCTCTCCACTCGTTCAAGAACGCGTCCAATGCTTGACATAGAACATGACAAAACCTGCACCCGCCCTCTTTGCGGTCTTTCGTTTTTGTCAATTCAAATGCGTCCACGACCAGAGAAAGGCTCGCCAAAACATCGTTCTCAGATTCAGTGGAATACACCGAACTGGCATGGCCCCTCGGGTCAAGATCATGGCAGATGCGACACGGCTTACGGCGAATATGAGTGGAAGAGCGCCGCTGCGGCGGCATAGCGCCTATTCACAACCAAGCGATGAGGCTGCACCAAAAGCAAAGGATGCGAGATGGTGACGTCGATTGGAGAGAATCGGGCGGTCAAGAAGCTCAAGGATCTTTTCTCCTCTATGCAATTACATAAGATGCATCTTTTAACGTGTTTAATCAGTAAGCTGATCAAATCAGTAACCTGATCACCCCACCAAGAATAGCCACCTTCTTTGTACGATATCACAGTGAATCACAGTGAA
>JAFISD010000260.1:0-37639 GCA_022560085.1 Helminthosporium solani | reverse complement strand
ATAAAAACAAAAAAAAAAAAAACACAAATTATTACTTTTTTTTTTTTTTTTTTTTTTTTTTATTTTCCCCCCCCCCCCCCCCCCCACCCCCCCCCTTCTCAAGCCCATGAAAAAACTGACCCCTCAAAGTGGAAGAAGAAAAGGAAAAGTGGTATCTCTTTCATACATCTGATGCGCACACGTCATTCATTTCGTTTGTCCGTTCGTCCATGGAAGAAGCGGTAAAAACCGCCGCCTTTGATGGGGGAAAAAAAAACGGCTCCCAAAAAAGAAGTCTCCATCGCTTTCCCGAGACACTTGTAGTGCCTGCCAAAATCACGCCTCGTAAGAGGTGAAGAGGCAATTTTTTTCTCATGTAGGATAACGCCAGTGATATATATGTAGGTGTGTGTATGTGTGTGAGATCACGGACCAACCACACGGTTCGAACCGTCGTCAGCGATGCTGAGATGTCAAGACGAGGTTGAAAATCTTAGACAATGTGGTCGCCATGTTGAGTTCCGCCAATGGGCTTACGACCAACAGAGCGGCCACCATGGTGATGATGACCCTCACCCACAACACCGCCATGTGTACCGCGACCATTCGCGGCACCATGAGCTCCGTGGGCAGCTCCGGAAGCAGCTTGAGCCATGGTGCCACGAGGAGAGTCAGCGGCATCACCAGGAGCGCCGGCCCAGGCAGTGCCTTCGTGGGTTCCCCAGCCAGCCTTGCGGGTGAAGACGGTGTCGTGGAAACCGTCGGAGGTGGATGGGCCGCCGCCGTAGACAAAGGGGGCGTTGCGGACGAGGGGAATATGGTTGAAGCGGTGGTCCCAGATAGCAGCGTATGTCATGCGGTAGCTGGAGAAGGCGAAGACGCTGCCGATGACTGCGCCAGCAAGAACGTCGTACCAGTTGTGGTACTCGTCGATGGTGAGGGCGCCGCCGATCAGGCATGCTCCTAGAATAGGCATGTAGAGCACGATGAGCTTCCACATGGCTGGGTGGTAGTTAGAAAAGACCTTGAGCTTGGCGTTGAGGTAGAGGTATAGGAAGACGAAGCCTGCAAAGGCGGCTGTGGTGTGGCCAGAAGGCATCGACTCGAGACTGTCGTTGATTTCCTTTTCGTCGCCCGTGCAGATGCTGCGGTCGAACATGATTTCACGGAAGCCATTGCCGTTGTTGCCTGAGGGGCTGAAGTCGTCTGGGATGACGGGCTTGCAGACTGCGAGGAAATGGGGTCGGAGACCTGTGTAGTCTTGTTAGTGTTGCATTCTATGCGAGAAGTATGGGAAGGCGGAGAGAGAGTACATACCTCCAATCAGCCACTTGATGAAGACCTGGAATACAGCGGCCGAGATGAGTGAATACAGCAATCCGATGGTTGCATTGTTGATATCCCAAAAGCTTCTCGCGCGGATCTGCACAATCAAGAACACGATGATGGGGATAAACACTGCCAAGAGGGCCGCAGCGTAGATGGGAATGATCTCATTGCGGAGCGGGTACGCGAATTCGGGGTAGACAATCTCGCCGTTCCGGAAGGTGATGGGGAAGCTGCGAGACGGGGCGGGTTTAGCCATGTAGACTCCCAGACCGATAGCGCCCATGCAAGCCATGGTGACTATATCGAGCACGGTAGCCTTGACCCATTGACCAAATGTGGGACGAGTGTTCCAGGCTGAAGTGTTGTTGTGGTGTGTGCCATGATGGGCTTTGTCACGGCGCGAAAAGATTCCAGGCTTCGCTTCATGAGTGCCAGTGGCAGTCGTGGTGTTTGGGTCTGCGGCCGCAGTGCGGCGATTGAAGAAACCCATTGTTGTGGTGGAGTTTGTGCAGGTGTAGATGATGCAACAAGCTGTTGGTATGGTGTTGATGGTGTTGGTGTTGTTGTGGGGAGGAGAGGAAAGGGAGGGAGGAGGAGGAGAGAGAGAGAGAGCTAGAAGGGAGGCTAATGATTCACTGCAGCAAGCAGCAAACAACAAACAAACCCACTCACTCGGTCGACTGCTTGAGACTGACTGGCTGACTGACTGACTGGTCGAAGACGAGACGCGAGAGAGAGGGAGAGGGAGAGAGAGAGATGGAGGGAGTACAGAGTAAAACAAAACAAATACAACGATACCCCCCTACCTTTCCCCCATATATACTATTCCATCACACACATAAACAGCACTAAAAGATCCGCAACATCATCACGATCGGCCTCTCCAACGACATCATATGAGTGATACCATGGCGATTTCACGCCTAGACTCAACGGATGTGCTGGCTTCAGCCACATAAACAGGCTTGAACCCCTGTCAACCCCAGTCCGTGACGACGCCCCCCATCACCCTTTCGAGCAAAAGATTGACGCAGAACAGTTGTGAAATGCACTGTTGGTGGACCGCTTGAAAGCTTGGTTGTTGCGCGCGAGAGCTTGTCTGGACTCTCTTGTCAAGCGTGTGCGATGGTATCCCTGGCCATTGATGGGCATTGTATTCTGCTGGGCCTGAGCATGCCGTTTGAGAGCGCAATGTTCAGATTGCCATGGTGCTGCCTCTTCGCCATCATTCCACAGTCGCATAGTCCCATCATCTCATCATCCCATTTCGTCGACAACAGCGCTCCATGCAACTTCGCAAAATGCATTGTTCCTCAACGGGAATGGTTGTGACGTCATCTGCCGGTTTCAGCTTTCCCACAGTCTCTCACACGGCAGATGCGGCACTATCATCCACAATAATTCGGTCCCAGATTGCCGGATCATCAGCTTTTCACGTCGAAATCGACTTTCGCATCTTTTCCATGACATAACTAGAGTGTTATCTTGGCCTGGTGGTCGGAGAACTGCTCCTCCTCCTCCTCCTCCTCCATTGCGACAGTGCCCATATATAGTAGTGAGCTTTATGTAGTTGCTCCGGCGCTGATAAACGCTGGACTCCAATAATCGTTCTCACCTGCCTGACAATCAACCCATACTAGACTGTCCGCCATCAGATCCTCCACTACAGCATACACCCTCGGCCTCTCCCATCCCAAGTTCACCTGCAGCGTACTCGCCGTCACGTGTCCGAGCAGCTGTATCGCCTCCAGCACTGTGCTCTGGTCATTGTTCAGTTCCTTGGGCACACTACGTATCAAAGTCCTGTGCCCGATCTTCATGAGGGAGAAGCAAGAGCCGAGCGGTGCGAGCGAGTCTACGGCGCGCTTTACATCGTCGTCTGTGACGCTGAGCGAGGCGCCGAGAATGCCAGAGCGGCCTTTTTGTATCCGCGTCCGTAGATCCGTGATACTGATCAGGCCGCCATTTTCAGACCTCGTAGCTCTGCACTCTTCAACAACCAATACGCCCAAATTGAAGTAAAAGTCATTGACACTGCCACCGAGGAGCTGTGTCCAGATACTGCCTCCTCCGTCTTTGCCTCCTTCCTTCTGGTCCTTGTGATATGATGATGCGAGAAAGTCTATGTTCAGGGCGCTGCACATGCGCGCAAACTCGGCGCGGAACTCGGGGTTTGCGCGTATGTCTTTCGAGTGTGTGAGGGCAAAGTTGTGGAGGAGAGATTGGAAGACGGAGAGTTGGGTTTGCAACGTTTCGGCGTTGCGGGTACGGAGCGCGGTTCCATGGGCCGTGTAGTGGTGGGTTTGGAGGCGTGAGGAAGTGAGGGACGAGAGGCCGGGGGTGCGGCGACGGTCCATGATGCGTGGTTCGCAGAGCACAGCACCACGGTCTGAATGCGCTTTTTTACAGCTTCTGAGGCTGAAAACGTTTCTCAGCTCCTTGCTGTAGTACTGGAGAAGGGGAGGACGGGGAGGGAAAGAGGGCGCGTTCGCGGCGGGGGTGCTAACTAATCCACCAAAAGGCACATTCTTCGGTAGAATTCGTCTAGAACACGTCGATGATCCCTATACAACATGCAAGCATGGCGTGCCACAACACAGACAACACTCGACAATGCTGGAACTCTTCAATTGTCGACTCCACCATGTATTATCTACTAGATGATGCCGCGTTCAACAGAAACATGGGCCGCACCGGGTGTTTGTCTCGAATGCTCCGAATCATGTCTAGCCGACGAATAGCAACATGCCAAAAGTGTTTCGGAGCAGTGGTTATCAAGTCTGTCCGCCATAAGGCCGTCCTACATGTTACATTCAAGAACTCGGCGAACCCAGAGCGCCAGAAGCTCAAGCATGAACTAGGGCAAAGGTGTCGCCGTCCTTGACGTTAACGCCATCTACCGCTGCCGTTGCCGTGGCCGTTGCCGCTGCCGCTATCAGATCCCAGAGCACCTCGTCGTCACCATATTCGTTCCCATTCACTCGCTGCAGGCCGACATTTCTACCAAGTACTCCGTATTGCACACGGAACAGCACAGGCCTCGCGCTGAGCACATGTTTGCGCCCTCTTCCCCCGCAACACTACCCCGACGCGCCCAGCGGATTTTGATGAGCGGCTTGTGTATACAATTTCGTCTTTGCCGTGCGCCCTTCCCAGCGGGCGGGAACTCTCTTCAAGATTTTCCGCCACACGAGATTCGAGGGGGCGTTCCACCTCTCTAGGATGGATCCCGCGACTCAAACTCACTGCGTGCTGTTACTGGACCTTCCCCCCGCAGCTCTGTGCGGCATCGATCTGCTGTCGTTCACGACAACGCCACGCTTCCGTGGCATCAGGAATGTCCCGCCCGGCCTGCATTTCGTGTTTGTTGCCGGCGACTCTTCTCTGGCGGTGCGGCACGGCGCCTGGTTCTACGTGTCGCCAGGAGCTGGCCCTCCGCAGATTTTTGTGAAGAGGTGGAACCCGCGAGATGAAACTTTGGTTGCAGACACTTCGGGTTCCGAAGTTCTGCGGTGGAGGGCCAATTTGGGGAGCATCTGGAAGGATGGCCTCACCCCATACCGACAGACGGTCAAGTCGGGGGAGACCAAGGAGGACGACGATGCGGTGGAGGAGTCATCAGACTGGGGGCAACTCACCTCACGGATAACGCCGACACTTCTTTCGCGGATAAATGGCCTTCACCCGGATCACTGGAGTCTGAATTCTGCCTCTTCGGCCGCGCAAGATGTGGAGAACATACCGGGCCTGGAATCGAGCAACAGCGTACTACACCCCGAACAAGAGCTCAAATTCCTGCCTGTCGAGCTCAAGCGAACTTGGAGGGAGGGCGCGACTGGGCGGGAGCGAACCGAGGCTGCGCAAGACCGCTCTTGGGCGCTTGGAGAGCTGATCGATCATTACGGCCAAAGCAAAGACATGAGAAGTCGACAATTTGAGATACTGGGAGAGATACAATTCTGCTTCTTGATGGTGCTCACGCTCAACAACAACTCTTGCCTCGAGCAATGGAAACGGTTGTTGACACTGCTGTTTACCTGCCGACAAGCTGTAAAGGAGCGATTCAGCCTTTTTCACGACCTGTTGCAGACAGTACGCCTGCAACTGGCTCACTGTTCCGACACGGAGGCGGACATGTTTGACCTTCACGAGCACGACGGCGGATTTCTCAAACCACTTCTTCGCAAATTCCGCAAAGGCTTAGACGACTTTGACGGCAAGAAGAAGGTCGAAATGGTGGACGCATTTGAGGAGTTGCAGGATTTCTTGCAAAAGGAATTTGGCTGGAACCTCGACGATTCAACGTATGTAAAGCGCGGCATGCTCGATCTTGAAGATGGAGAGCGGGTGGAGATGGACATGGGCGGGGTCGACGAGGACGATGAAGCCGGCGAATACGCTCCTGCTATTGTAGAGTTGACACCTTTGCAGTGGAAAGAGTTGAACGGTGACAACCCAAAACATTCAAACAGCTGTTCAGAGGACGAGAACAGTCTAGAGGACATGGATACGCGATACTGAAGACTCGAATGTCCGTGCGTTTCCGGTGAATCGTCGCAAAGAAACACTACTAGCCCCTGCAATGTTGGACAAATTGTACAGCTTGGGAATTGATACATTCCTAGAACAAGCGGCTACTGCTCCATCGATCATTTAGAACTCGAGCGATAGACGGCAGGACCCTCCGCTCTTCATCCTATCGCCGTCTACAAGTAGGCAAAGCTGCGATACTCGGCTGATGGAGCTGGCCAGGGTCAACACGAGAGAGGAGAGCGTGGAGAGTTTATCTACTAGGAGCGCCACAGTTTCAAAATAGTAAAGAGGGCAGGCTGTAAGGAACAGCCAATCAGGCCAGATGGCTCTGTGAATAAGCCCCTACATATGTAGCGGCGGCGTTGCTAGCTTAGCTGACGATCTCAAACTTCTTTGGCTGCACTGCCATATCGTCCTTAGATATATGTGCCCAAGTACACATGTGTCTTGACGTCAGTCGGTGCACTGTTCATTCTCCAACGTACTCCGTGTGTCCGTACACCATCAGATCATGTATGTAGATATCTACATGTGAAGTGGCGTGTGGGTTGGCAACTTGCGACCCATGGCGTGTACATGGCTTGCGATATACGAGCATTAGACCACATTCAATGCGAGGCGTTGTCTAGGCGCGGCTACGACACGAAAGTCACCAAGTATTCCATAGATACGAGCAGCTTGACCACCAAATGCGGGCCTGCAGTAGGCGACTCAAGAGGAAATGAGCAGCTTGGCTCGCCAAACCCAGCCGCCGATACAGGATGACTCGTGTTTGTGCGCTGTATTTGCGGATCGAAGGCCCTCAATGAGCACGGAGCTGAGGCTGAAGTGCCATTCCAACAGCGATCAACGCAACCGTCAAGGGCGCACAAACCCCAGCTGACATACTGGATCATACTTGATATGTGTGAACGCGGGGCGGAGAGAACAATGCAGCCTATGACAGCTTTGCATGAGAAGATTCGGGCTGTGCTTGTCGTTCCTCAACTTACTTGGCCCCCCCCTTTAGGCACAGGCACGCAGGGCAGTGCGCTTAGAAGCCTCTCGATAAAAAGCGACGCCTTGTCTTCGTTTTGTGCGCCTGTTCAATCTCCTGTTTTCAGCTCTTACCTTTGGCTTTAGTTCCTGCTTTGTCCTTGCGCGTACTCGATTGCTCTCTCTTGCCTGCGCTTCTGAGATATCTACATCTACCTGATATCTTGTATACTCGCACACTACACAAACACACACACATACGCATCACTCGTAATAAAACCGCTATAATGGAGAAACAAGGCGGTAAGTCTCCATCCAAATTTATTCAATCGCCCCAAAAAAAAACCCACGCAAACATCGCATTCCTCAGCCCTCCCCAATCCCACAACCCCCTAACACGAACCCGTGGCGCCCCCAAGCTGAACTCCCCCCCTAAACAAACACCACCCTAACAAACATAAAAGTCCCCATGAACCAATACCCCCAATCCCCCGACATAACCGGCCAACAACCCCCCGTCTACCACCAAGACCCCAACCAGCCCCAATTCCAACAAAACCAAATGTACGCCCAGCCCCAACAACCACCGCAATCCTTCGGCGGCTCTCCGCCGCCCCAGGGAGGCTACCCGCAACCCGGCCACCCAGGCATGCCCCCTCAGCAACAAAGCGGCACAATGTACCAAAACGTCACGCCCATTGCTTCCTTGAATCGGGGACCAGCGCCAGCAGATTGTCCTGCTTGCGGACAACGCTCAATGACCACTGTCGCCTATGAGGTTGGAAATACAACCCAGTAAGTCACGCCCATAACATCCATTCTCAACAACATATATATCCTCAATCCCTCAAACTAGCACCTTCCCTCTGCTGCTCAAAAACTAACATACCCCTTTCAGCGCCTGGGGTCTCGGCCTCTGCTGCTTCGCCTGTCTGGGCTGCATTCCTTACCTCATGAACTCGCTCAAAGACGTCCAGCACAAGTGCGGAAAATGCGGCGTCTTGCTCGCCACATGGCATCGTAGCGGCACCACCGAAGTTCACATCCATCAGTAGTAACCTAAATGGTTTACTTCTTTCCCCCCCCCTTCCCCCCCCTCTCTCTATCACTATCTCTTCCCCAACCAAGAAGACACGAGACTAGACGAAAGACTGCTCTCTTTCTTTCTTTCTTTCTCCCTTTCTCCCATCCCTCCCTTCCTTCTTTGGAATCAAATCATCACATCCGTTTCTTTCTACTTTTTTTCCCCCCACTACCTTGTTCCGGCGATATACCAAGAACTACATAATCCAACAAAATACAATATTCACACAAATACACACAAAACACGAGTCCGAGACCGAGTCTAGGGGTGGTGTGGTGTGGCGGGATGGGGTGGGATGGGGTGTAGGTGTATGTATGTATGTATGTATGTATGTACGGCGTACGGGCGTACCAAGTGGTAGTGGCTCCATCAATGCTGTTGGATACATGATAGATACCACTGGGACTTGGGATGGATGAATAAAGCATGTTTTATTAGATTTGCTTCTGCTTCTGCTTCTACTTCAACTACTGCTTCAACTTCCACTTCTACTCCTCCTTCAACTTCTGCTTCTGCTTCTGCTTCGTGTCTAGAGTTTTCCAAAAGTACATTCCCGGGACGGTTGTTGTTCTTTGGGGTGCATAGCAGGCAAGCAGGCAGGCAGACAGCACCATCCACGGCGTTCAATGAACCCAATCCCTTTTTTCCACAAGGTATCTAATCAAGATAGATCATATCCTTGTCCCGGTTCAATATCTTCCTCTCAGTCTCTGCAAAGTTTCCACCGCTTGGAAGCGACTTGAAGATTGGAAGTACTACCAAGTGTGAAGAAAAAAAACACTCCTCATTCCAGCATAGTAAAAATCGCTTCTCGTTCCCTCCTCGAGCACACGCCTCCCAGCATGTAAACTCAATGAGAAAAGGCATCCATCCATCCTCGCAAAGCAAGGCTCGGCTCGACACGAAGAAGCTTCCAAAAAAAAAAGCCCCTTCTCCAACCAAGATATCAAGCAAATGACACCTTCGCCCCTAACCCGCACCGGGTAATGATTAGTCGGATTGCCCAAAGGGAGAAAAATCTCTTCTGAGAAAGACGGGAGGGAGGGAGAAAGGGTAAAAGAGAGAGAAGAAAATCGACAGAATAAAGACTAAAGAAAATTGTGATCCGCTATCATGGAAGCTAGAGTACAGTGTTGAATCGTTCATTAGGGGGACCATCATTTGGGCGTCCGGGGGAGCTTTCGACTTTATCGCCAACGCCCGCAAAAGGAGCGAGGCTGACAACAGCATGAGGTTGCTGTGCATCGATAAGATGCTGGAGGCCCGCTGGGACGAGCCGTCGTCTACACCGAACGCCATAGGATGCTCGCGGATATCGTAAGCATGTAATAAAACTCGCCCTAAAGCTGTGGGATGAGCTCGATTATGCCGAAACAGTCGCCTAAACCACGCAAGAAACCACCCACAAACGCCGCTTAAAGGGTATACCATGAATCTAAACAACAGAACCGCCACTTGTACATCTATCAGTCGTCAATCATGATTGGCATCATAAGATCCGGGTAGGTGGCTGCGCCCATGTTGTTCAGGAATCTCCACACTGGCTGACGCGAGTCGGCATGTCCATAGACTCCAAATAAGAGTCCTACATCAAGGACAGGCCCTTCGCTTATTGTCGACACTTAGACTTAGTTACACTCCGCCAGGTGATCCCGGACGTTTTCGTATATCGAATAATTGCCACCAAAGATCGGCTCGAGAATGCTGTCACCGTGGTATGTACCGTTGCGGATCGCGTCTATTCGGTCGAGGAGCATTGAATGGGCCCCACGAAACATTTCGAAGATTTTTTTAGCCTCGCTAGAACCGCCAGATATGTTGTTTTTATAGTTGCTAGGATCTTGAATGGAAAGTCGACCACGGTCTCTTCGACCATCAATATCAAATTCGGTCTTATGCTTGTTAGCCCTCGAGCAGGGAATGAAGGAATACTTCAAACGCACCTTTTGTACAATGTAAGGAGGATTCATGGTAAGCCTCTCCCTCTCCATGTCAAACACGTTGCCGTAATAGTCTAGAAATTTGAGGAACACCTCACCGACGTTGTCATTTCTTGGTATTCGGTACAACAGATTGACTACCAAGCAAATGATGCTAAAGCCGCCAAGTCCATGAGTGCTGACCTCATTAAGGCCTCGCATAAGTAGGAACTGCTTAATAAGAGCTACCAAGTGAACCATGTCACGAAACTGCGCCTTCCACGTGCTGAAGAAGTACTGTGCATCGATTCCACTACGATTCTCCAAGCTGATATCGACAGAGAGCTGGGTTTCGCGATCAACATATTTCAGGATCGGGACCTTGGCATGTGCAATGACTGTGACATGGTCGGCAAGGCCCGCCCTCATAATGTGACTACTCATTTTGTAAAGTTTACTTTTCGTGGGTGGAACAGCTGATACGCCTTCGTCACGAAGGCTTTTGGAAAGGTAGACCAGATCCATATCAGCAGTAGGCAGATAGAGTCCATTTGGGAAAGACCCAAAGCATTCTATGGTTTCAGGCCAGGCGCCCGGCTTTTGGAACTTGTTCATTTCGGCCTTGACGCGATCGACCAAGTTCTGACGGACATGGTGCTCTTGGGATGAGGGATGTACGTAGTCGTAGAAGTCCAGAATCTCATTGTGAAACCTGCGAGGTGTGAGCACACAGCATCAACGAAAAAAAAAGTTGAATTCTTACCATTTGATGGGATCGCTTTTGAGCCGCGTGTACTGGCCAGGTTTGGCCCAGGGTGTGATGAGTTGGGGTTTTGATGTCAAGGGCCTCCAGTCCGGGACAACCGATTGGAAAACCAAGTCAACATCACTAACATCGGTCTCTTCATGCGCCCGTTTGCGACTTCGTCCACCCGAAGATGCTCCCAGGCCTGCATTGCCAGCATTTCGTCTACTAGGACGAGCTGCAACTGCGGTTCGCACAACTGGGGGAGCCGGCAGCTGGTTGAGCGGAGCATCGAGAACGTCCTCGCTATTGAATGCTATGAAATCGTGGTTGGCGGCGATGGCATTCACGTTTTCCTTCTGATCCATGGCACCATTCCTTGCCTTGCGGATGAATTTCACGACGTCGACTCGTTTCTCCGTCTTGGGAGGTGGCAGGACAGTATATGGATCAGGATTGCTCCACTTGGGGACCGAATCACCATCTGCGCGACCACTCGATCGCGTGCGAGCAGACTTTGTTCGACCACCGGCACCTCCATCTCCTGATTCACAATCGTCTGTGCCAAGTTCCATCGAAGTGCTTTCGTTGGATAGCTCGTCTACATTGAACTTGCTAGAGCCAGTCGTGACAAACGACTCGTCGACTGTATCGTCGCGAGACTGGAGTAGAGCGCGCTCGTGTGGCGCTTGCCTCTTGTAGTTGTTCCTCCTGGGTGCTGATTCACCGCTGCGTCGGTTGCGGGAGTTGCTCCTGGTCGCTGCCCCGCCACGCGCGCCACGTCCCTGCCAATGAGCAGGACCCGACGGCGGGAATTGAGGTGCGCCATAGCCTGACGTGAAGGTGAAGGACCCGTGGGCTGAATTGCTGCCGCTGTCCTGATTGCCAAACGTGTAGCCATTGCGGCCGCTGTCGCCTCGACCGCCTCGGTCGCCGCTGTACGTGACGCGATTTGCGAGCGGCGCGGTCGGCGGCGGGCGTTGACCGCGGGGACGCTTTCTGTCCCGATTCGAAGGCGGCATGTCTACGATATATTAGGATATGCCGGCCAGATATGGTCCTGCGAGAACGGGGATGGCGAGGTTGAAGAGTTATGGAGAAAAACAACGTGAAGGAAGCCATTCTAGATTAGTGGCATGCTAGCGCGCCAAGCTATCGTCTCCAGACCAGAGGGCATCCTCGCACGCCTCGCTCAAGAAGCCAACGACACGTGACTTGAGTCGAGACGGACTGCCAGCATGTTTGATGATGCAATAAGAAAAGGCTAGTACAGTGTCCCTCGTGCGGGTTTGGAATAGTACAGTAGAGTAATTATGACAGTAGTCAAACAGAGAACATATATATACATCAGAGAGCGGAGAAGCAAACCTGACAGCAGTGTGCCTTTTCTTACCGCAACAGCTCTATTGCTTTGGCCTGCCTTCCAGCGTAGTAGCGCAAACACCCAAACGCTATGCCCGTTCCAAACGCCATATAATGCATGGAAGACCCAAATGAACTGTACTTGCCCGTGGCGAGAACCCGGCAATTGGTGGAGTATCGGGTCCTGACAGGTGGGTCGTACGTCCGAAGTAACGTGTGTAATCGTCTATCTAGATAGATCCCTCACTTTTCCTCCTTTGTCCACTTCGGCTTGAATCCTTCTTTGAGTTCAGCCTCTCGTTCCGACATCCGCTGATAGCCCTGCACCTCGCGCTCGATGCGCTCTCTCGCTCGTAATATCTTGCTCTGTAGGTAGAAGCTGCCGCCCTTCTTTGGATCGTTGAGGTCGAACAGCCGCTTGAAGCGTTCCGTCACGAATTCCAAATCAATCTGTCCCATCTTCGAAGGCCCAACGTTCAGGATCTTGCAGGCTTCGTCCATTGTGATGTTGGATGAGGCAAAGGTGCTCCCGCCTCCGTTCTTCTGGGTCGCGGCGGCATATTTCTGGGACGCGGCAGCTTGGCGATAAGATTCGGAGACGGCGCGTCCTATTATACGGGCGCCGGAGAAGACGACTTGGGTGATTATGCGATGAGCCTGGGGATGTTAGATGGGGGTTTTCCGAGGAAGGGAGGTGAACCCACCATTGTAGGCGACTTTGTGCGCTATCAAAACCCCAGGAATTCTTCTGAACTTTTCTGAGACGGTAGACTATCTTTCCAATGTTGACGTCCCTTGGCCAGCTTGTTGTGTTGAATGTTGGCTGGTGAAGAATGGCAAATGTCCCAAAATTTCAGCACGGCCAGAACCTGGGTCACCTGACGCCAGCCAATCACAGTCCGATCGCATTCCAGCATCTCGAATTCGTGCAACGAAGGGGAAGATGCACTTGTAGGACGTGATGTCCGAAGCATACATTGGTAGAAAAGACAAAATGGCCATCAAACTTCCATGTCTTCTTTGTGCGCCGTCTTGCGTTCAGAAGTGGTGGATGCCGGCGTTCGGCACCGCCTGGTCATGATATTCACATGCGCCGTGCCTCCCCGCCTCACATATGGGCACGCGGCTCCGTAGAATGTCGAGTGAAGCCTTGTCGACTTGCTCTCTTGCCATATTTCTTCAGCAAATTTCTGGTGCTGCTCATAGCAGCTAAACGAACGGTGCTTTTACGGGAACACGGCCCTCAGCCTCAGGGCTATGACGCAGCACACCTCCATGCATGGCAGCATTTGGCAAGTAACCCACGGCTTCGTCCTCGAACCCTTCAAGCCTCACCCAACATGCTCATACGATAGCTTCAGACACCCCTTGGTTAGAGCATATGTCTGCCCCCTCACGCTCCGTGCCCGCAAACGATGCGTCGCCGCAGCCCACTGCCGACCCGAATCCGCCCACCTATGCGGCCTTCTCTCCCTCTACCCTAGGCCAAGCTACACCGCAGACGAAACTGCGTTCCGCCATACTTGTTCACCAGAAGTCGCCGTTACTTGCTGCAACACCGCCGCAGATCACGCGTGTACTGGCGTACTCGCATCCATTCATACTGCCTTTGAACAAATTTGTGGGTCTATTAACATGGACGACGGGTGATCCATGGGAGAGCTTCTTGCTTGTGGCGATCTTTTGGGCAGTGACACTGTACGGCGATGCCCTCACAAGATACGCGGGACCGATCATGGTCGTTTTGGGCCTGATATTTGGCATGTACACTAGGAGATATTCCCCGCTTTCATCTACATCTTTCACCGGCGAGAAGGGTCCTAAAGGGCATAGCAGAGCCAATTCGGAAAACAGCCCTAAACATCACAAGGGCTTGGAGGAGATTGTAGATACGCTGAAGCTGTTTACCTCACGATGTAACATCCTCCTCGATCCGTTCCTACGCCTGACAGATTTCCTCTCCACGCAAAGAACGGCAACATCTGCAACGACAAGACCTGCACTTACACTTCTCTTCGTCCGGATTCTCTTCGTCTTGCCTATATGGATTCTTCTTACTCTCCCACCCTTCTACATTCTGACCACGAAGAGAGTCGTATTAGCAGTAGGCACTGTGGCCTTAAGCTGGCATTCTCGGCCTGCAAGAGTGTCTAGAACAATACTGTGGCGCTCGCGTATGGTTCGCCGAATATGTGCCTTCATTACTGGTATGAAATTTGAAGGCACAACACCGGTGGCAAAAGATGGGGCACCACAGCTTCCGCCCCGCACAAAGAGTGCACAACAAATCGCAGCATCACTCGCCGCAAAGAGAAGACCAGACTCTCCGGGTGTCCGCTTCACCTTCACCATCTACGAGAACCAACGGAGATGGCTGGGAATCGGATGGACCTCGTCCATGTTAGCCTACGAGCGCGCTTCCTGGACAGACGAGCATCTCAACGCTGCCCCACCAAAGGATCAGTTTGAGCTCCCTGAGGTTGAAGGGGACCATGCAAGGTGGAGATGGGTCCATGGAAGCGAATGGAAAATCGAAGGCGTAGAGAAGGACGGAAAGGCTACCAAGGCGGCTTCTAGTGAAGAGGCCGGATGGATCTACTACGACAATAAGGTATGACACTTCATCCCTTGTTTGATGATCAACTACTAACATACATTTAGTGGCGAGACGGTCGGCGAGGACAAGATGGATGGGGACGCTACACCCGCCGTCGAAAGTGGTACCGCGATGCCGAACTGGTAGAGATCACTCCTTCCACCGAGATAACACCCATCCCAACCCCAAGACTCGACCCTGTCCGCGACTCTCCTGAACCTCAAACACCTACTCGATCCTCTTCATCACACCCCCGCTCATACTCATATTCAATGTCTCCCTCCGCCAGCTCGGCTACTCTTACTGGCATCACATCCAACACTAGCACAACCGGCACTGATGCCACCCTCCACAACAACCCCGAATTCGCAATGTCAGACACAGATGCGGGTAGCACGAAGAGTAAGAAAGGATGGTTCAGGAAACGAAGGAGCCGGAGTCGTGGTGGAGACAGTATAAGTGATCTTGTGCCAACGATTGCAAGTTCGACGAGCACAAACATGAGCCGGAGGAGCGACGAGGACGATGTACATACGCCATTGGAGAGAACGACAAGAGAGGATGAGTGGAGGCTAGGCGATGATATCAGAATGCAATTAGATATCTAAGTTAGCAAGTGAAATTGACGGATGTATGATAGGGGTTACCGCGCATAATGCTAATATATTTCCGTACTCTGAATCTTAAAGATCAACATGTCCGGCCAACTCGGTCAACTCGGCCTCATATTTACAAGCTACGTCGTGATCATCTGCCACGGTATAACACGTGGGATTTCTACAACGTGATTAGCAAGCCTTAGACTAGCGTATTCTCAACAGATATCGACCACCATCCGATGCTCTCACGCGCACATGCATTCCAAACGCCACCATACACGGCCCCAAGTCCTACAACGAATCATCCACCAACCAACCAAGAAAATACCCAGTGTTATCCGTGCCCTATCCTACGCCAGAGCAACGTAGTACGAAACCCCGCTCCCCTCTTCCCCCACACATGCCCAGTATCTTCAAGACCCCAAAGTGCCAACCCAAACCGCAGCTCTTCGCACCGCTCCGTGCCGCCGTAGCCACGGACGCTGCATCTGTGAAATATCCTGCATGGTCTCAGCCTGGTGGAATGCCAGCGCATATCCTCTCATGCCTCTCCTCACCTCTGAGACTTGGACCAAGTGATCAGAGAAAACCTCGACGAGGAAAATTAACATTGAGTGGGCTCCTCTTTAGGATGAGTGGTGGTGGTGTGTGATGTGTTGACTTTATAGGTCCTCCTATTGTCTTTTGTGGATTCTCTGCTTGCTTGTCTGCCTGCCTGCCTGCATGTCTTTCTTCCTGTCTGTCTCACTTCGCGCATACGATACAGCTTGGCATGAGCCTTTTCTTTTCCTCCCCTCAGGGACACGTCTTTTCCTGCATGACGATGAGCGGGAGCGGGAGCGGGGAGGGAGGGGGCAGAATCGTAGGCGTCGGCAAGAGCGGAAGATAAGGCAGTGTGAGATACCGCTAACCGCCAACCGCTAAGCCCAGCTATCATGATCGATCGGCGACCATGTGCATGTGTGGGATCGTGGGGGCTCTAGCATGCATAATTGGATTGGATTACGGATTCGGTTTACTAGTTGCATGTATCATCGTGATGGCACACTACGGGTGTGTAGCATCAGGTGGGTTATCCGAGCAGTCTAGACCAACCTATAGTAGATGTTGGGATGGGGGGCTATGTCTACTAGGTCAAAGACGAGGAGGGGAAGAAAGGCGAGGGGAGGCGAGCTGTGGAGGGGGAGAATGGAGAAGCGAAGCTAAGAGGTGAGATGTTTATGTATATATATAGGAGGGATTAAGCACCTTGATGTCCTCTTTCTTTCTTTCCCCTTGCTTCTTCAGCTTACATTCTCATTACTACCCGAGTATCTACCAATTATTCAAGCTAAAGCTTCCCACCTTGCTGCCAAAATCACTTTACGTACTTCCTACTTACCATCACCATGGCTCCCTGGTATGTACCTGCCTGTTTCTTCTGTCTTCCTCTTGCATGTGTGCACTGGGCGGGATATATGGTTGGTTATAGGTGATTGATGTTTGGCGTAGTGACTGCAAAACCTGCAACTGCTCTGGCAACTGCGAGTCCTGCAACTGCGGCTCTTGCAGCCATTAGAGCGACCGGACCTAAACCAGGGGATTGGGAATCTCGAGCTTTCACTGCTTTCACGATCGCTTCTCGTCTGGGGGCTACCTAGGGAGGTTGTGGATCAGCCTTGGATATACGATGTATTAGTTGAACTTTGAATCGAAGACATTCGTTTTTTGATACTTTGGTTGTGCTTGGATACTTGCATTCGTTTCTTGCTCGGACGTGATATCGTACATACTTGTACTCTTCCTTTCCCCCTTCCACATTCCTTAAATATTGTCCCCTGCGTTTGACTCGGCTTTTATCAGTTCTCTCGCAACGTCCAACACAAGCTGATCGTCCCCGTACTGCCCGATAATCTGCATCCCCGCACTCTCCTTCACATCTTGCGCTTTCAACTCTCCGCTCCCATCTTCTTCAGCAATGCCAACCGGAACACTAATTGCAGGAAGGCCAGCCAAGCTTGCCGGTACCGTAAATACATCATTCATGTACGTCTGTATTGGATCTTGCCTCGCAGCATCGCGAAGCAATGGCGCCAGCGTCGGCGCCGTCGGACAAAGTAGCACATCTACACCATCCGCATTATGTCCCTGAGACTCAGCTGTAAGTTGATTAGGTGTCTTGAAGACCTTGTCAAAGTCTTGCTGTACCAGTCTTCGCGTTTTCTGTGCCTGAATGAAGTAATTGTCCATCGCTTGTGCACTCAGCGAGAAAGCACCTAGCAATATCCGACGCTGGACTTCGGGTCCAAAGCCTTCCCCTCTTGTCTTTGCAAAGAGTACACTCTCTGGCGTTCCGTCTACGCCTTCGGCTCTGCTGCCGTATCTCACACCGTCGTATTTGGCAAGATTACTGGAAGCTTCGGCTGGTGCTAGTACGTAGTAGGCTGAGAGTGCATGTTGGGTTGCGGGTAGGTGCACGGTGTGGAGAGTGTGCCCGCGATTTTGGAGACTTTTGAGAGAGCGCTGCCACGCGGTACGAACGGCCGGGTCAAGTGTGGATATGTTGTAGTCCAGAGGTATACCTATCCGGAGAGGGGTATCGGGATTCCGCTTTGAACCGAGCCGGGCCCGTGTTGACGAAGGCAAAGAGGTAGGATCTTGCGGATCGTAAATGTTGAGTGTGTCTGCCATATCTCGTGAGTCAAATGCACCAATAGTCTCTACAAGGCGGCTAAAATATACCAAAGACACCCTCAACGCTATCCACATCTCCTCCCAGTACGCCCACAGTATCAAGCGAATTCGCATACGCAATAACACCCCATCTACTCAACAGTCCATAACTAGGTTTAAACCCCACAATACCCGTATACGCAGCAGGTAGTCTCACAGACCCTCCAGTATCTGTCCCAAGCGCCCTGCCCTCGAATCAGCCTTTGCACTCAACACAAGATCGCGCATCCTACTCACGCCCAGCACTGATCTGTTGCAACTGCGAGAGCACTCCCGCCAGAACTTCCCCCCGCACTCCTCTCCTCTCCCTGTATCCTAGACATCTTTGTCGGCCCATAGAACGAGTGTAACCCATACGACCCCATACCAAACTCGTCCATATTCGTCTTCCCCGCGATCAGCGCGCCTGCAGCATGAAGCTGCTTCACGACCGTCGCGTCATAAGGACTCTTGAAACTCTTCAGTATCCCCGAAGCAGCAGTCGTAGGAAGCTCAGTCGTACAAATGTTATCTTTTACGAGGATCATGCGGCCATGGGGGCTTTTGGGACGAGTCTCAGAGGGTACATTGCGCTTGTCGGCGGCGATGGCAGTGGAGATGATGGAGGCGCGGTCAGAGAGGGCGACGACGGTGTTGAGATTTACGTGTTTGAGGATGTTGTCGAGGTGGCGGTTTGCGTGCGTGAGGTAGGACATGGAGGGTAGGGGACACGATGGGCGCGTTGTAGTTGGGATGGGAGGTGCGTAGCCGAAAAGTTTGGCGCGACGTCATGTGATATAGAGTTTATGAACTGCATGACTCGTCTTGCACTTGCACTTTTGACATCATGACCTTTGGAAAGGAGATCTTGGGGAACACCATGGGTAGACTGAATACCCTTGAAATTATTCCTCCATATCTATTACTTCAATTATTTCTCGTCAAAGTTGTACAATCAACTTTCCTATAACTCATTTTTCCCTTCCCACACTCTCCTCCTCTTTAAATCAACTTCCTCGATTCATTCATCGACACAACATACCACACCCTCATTTTCTCAGCACCAAATGATCAGAAAAAATTCAGTGAGATATAAAGGTTTTTGAATTACTCGAGACCTTACTAATTCCTCTATTCCTTTTCCACTAAAAAATCCACCGCACTCCTATTGAGGCAAAATGTGTCAGTCATCAGAACCCTGCCATAATTCGTGATAATTCGTGAGGAGCATGAAAACAACAAATCGGGCGCCTCGAAGATCCAAAACGTAATCGTCTAGAAAAATAGTCTCCATTTTCTTGGCGCGAGGATTACACGCATCCATCGTCTTTGAACAATACGTTTTAGCTGTTTGTAGTGTATTCAAGGGACGGAGAGACGTGTCTTTACTAACTCTATTAGCGGCATAATGGTACGGCCTTTGTCTACTAACTTGACCGTTGGTCGACTGTTCATCCAAACGCTCAACCATGGGGGCGCTTTTGAGAGAAATGAAACGAAGTTATCCTTAAAACAATCCGTGAAGCCATTAGAGTATATCAAAGTATCCACGACAAACATGAACTACTCTGGTCAGTTCGCTAAATTCCTTACCGTCATGCATATAGGCCTCGCTATACGATTACGATGATACAAAGTAGGCCATGACATGAGGATTCGCTCCCCAATTACAGCCTAGTCACCGAATTTGCAGGCATCCAGTGACAAATTCCATAGGCATTCGTGCGTTGACGATATTCCGAATGCGAAGTACTTTTACCCCAGATATATCGATGTATGTAATTATGCGACTATTATCTACACTCCAACCAAGGACGCCGTTTATCTTCAATCCCTTTTTTATAGCGTTATGTATGAAGACCGAGGTCCAACATTCCAGTTTTACAATGGAAACCATGGTCGTTGTCGCTCGCTACCGCCACCAATCACCCCTGATGAAAAGAACCCGACAGCCCCACACCTCCCGCCCACACCAAATCGACAACGTCTCGGCACTTCATATCATCTTCGTGGACACTCCTGTTACGATTGATCACAAAACTACGGTATATCTATTATTTACGACCTTAAAGTTCCATCAACAACACGAACAGCAATTTGGTTAGCGCTTCGATTCACTCAAGTGATTCAATCCTCCGTGGCGCAATTGGCTAGCGCGTCTGACTGTTATGAAGCAATCAGGAGGTTCGTGGTTCGAGCCCACGCGGGGGAGTTGATTTTTTGGCATTTTTGATGGCACCCACGGGGGTGGCGGTACGTTATGGTTTATGATCAGGGCGGAGCGAGAGGCCTCTCAGCCTTACGGCTTTTTTTTATTAGCCAAACGATATATTCTGTCTACGAACAATTTTACGAAGTGGTTATTCTAATTGGATTTATTCTCTGCTGTTTTAGTGTCGTGGGAGGCGCTCTCTTTTAAGGATAGTTAACCTGGGATGGTTACAGGAACATAACCAGACAAGCATACCCGCTGTTTATATGGTTGGCAGTGTGTTTTATCGGGCTTATGTTCTGATGTTGGCATGTACTATAAAAACAGGGACTGGGATATCGTTTAATGATATTCTCAATTGAACAGTGGACTTCAGTATGGTTCGGAACATGAGGGATTAGATCGGTGTGGATTGTGGATAAAAATTCAGTGAGGCTCATCGAACAGTTTAGAAATCTCCGAACGGGATGAGCAATTCTATAAAAGGCAAACGCACATCTGACCGTATTTTACTCTTTAACTCCAAGTCATGAAAGATGATTAAAAGATGTATCGTTACTTTATTACATTTGATTACACAACAGGGGTATCTTCGCGGAAAAGACAGAATACAAAAGTACAATTACCGCAGAAAGAGAACGTGGATGATGGGCTCTGTCGAGATCTTAGGCCCGGCAAAAACGTCAGGAAGAGTAGCAGTGCAATTCTCAAGGTCTCACATTGTCCCATTCTTTAAACTCTTCCCTTGGAGCACCGCCCTCGACAGTAACCTCGTACCCACTCTCGACCAGAATCTCCAACGGCTTATTCTCTAAGATACGCATTTGGCTCGCTCCGTCGTCCGTACTGTACACCACTCTTGCATTTTCTTTCCTTCGATCAATCACGTGCTGATACGACGTAGCGATTCTTGACACGCTGGACCTGATCTCGCGCAAGGAATAGTTGTGATTACCAACACTAGTTTGAGTAATAGTTCCAGAGCGTCCGTTGGAGGAGAAGCCGCGAATTCCGAAGTAGCGAAGCAGTGGACGCATAGTGGCGAGCGAACCGGCGACTATACCGATACAGCACTCGATTTCGGACCAGATAGCAATAGGAGTTATGCCGTAGACATAGTCGTCAGGATCTTGGTAGGCTAGGAGGTAACGCATGCGGACTATTGTTGCGATTGATGCCCTGGCGAAAAGGTCAGTAATTCATCAGTGGAGGTATCGTAGTTGGACCTCACAGGACCCCCAAAGCTAGCATCACGCCAACATAGAGCTTTGCTTTTCGAGAGAGTTGAATGCCCCAAATGACAAAGATCGGCAATATAGCGCATATCCAATCGGTGGTGATGCAGACCGCACCGAAGAAGTATGTCACATTGGTTAATATTGACGTAGAACCACACTTCCCTTTACTGGGACTCCATGCCGCTGCAATAGGCCTACAGCGGACCATGTACGTGACAACGCGTATGAATGAGCCAAGTGCAGAAACGACAATGACGCTGTACAAGATCCATCTGAACCTCGTCTGCGGGGTGACTCGTAATATGAGAACGCAGATGGAAGCTTTGACTGGCGCGGTAGCTGCGGCGTATGCGAGGCCGGCAATGAGAAACCACTTTTTAGCTTGTTCGATCTGCGATTCGGTAAGGCGATACGAATGGGCGCCTACGCCGTAGGAGATGGAAATGTAGTCTGCAATGCAGCAGAATAGCAACAGTGCCTTTGTGTCGTTAGTCACACATAACAATCTTGAGAGAAGTCTTACATATCCCAGCACCATCAACCAATCATCCAAGCCAAATCCTCGAATCTCCAGCCTTGCCCATACTCGTAATAAAATGGCAACCGTCGAAATACCAAGTAGCACACTGATAATGATCAAGAATTCTAAGCCCGGCCTAAGGGTTGGTATAGAGGGTTAGTGTATATCTCATATGCAGTCTGAACACTATTACTACTGACCCCTCAGGATGTATGATCATTGTCAGTAAACTCGACAACGTGCTACATGGAACTGGATACAGAATTACTGACAAAAGTAGTGAGATGAAACCGACAGCTCATGCTACCTGAGCGGGGCCTAAGTAGAGGCAATGGACCCCTAGTTAATCGATCCCCCCCATTGATGCAGCACTATCCTTATCTTCAATCCACGAGAAGGCGGTAGAGAGCCATGCAGTCATGCATGCTAAACGCGACTCTATGCCTCACCAGGAGCTGGGCATCGTGCTATCACCCAGTCAGGACAGTAGAGCTATAGCCAGCACGACCAGGTGCAGAGAGCCATGTTAGTTGTGGAAGTGAGAGAGACCTATTATGGTCGCATGATGGGGCGGGCACCGGGTTAGGCGAGCGTGGGTCAGACTACAGGGATGTAATCCCTCAGTTCCCAGAGTGTCGGTATCCGTCAATCCTATCAAGATCGATATGTATAAGAGAACGAGGTGTAAGTCAGCAAAAAAGATGGGTGCTAAACGGTGTATCTGAGTAAGGCTGGGGCTACACCGGCTCCACCACAGCCTTATGGCACATAAATAGGCTGCGGTTGTGGTATATTGAGGGAAATCGGGAATCAGATTCTGATGCACGTCAGTTGGATTTGAACCACATCAACGTTATGTTTGGCATACTAGGGACGGCGAGGTCAGAATCCAAGAGTATCCAAGTGCTAGTATTGTAGTTCGGTCCGTTGCATCTCGGACCACCCCAGGTGACATGGCGATCAATAACGAACCAGCGAGCATCCCTATCAAGGCACGCAAGGGTAACTGGCTGTGGCTGACATTACCTTTTACATTCACAAGAAAGAAAACATAAATCACAACTGGGGCTGTCAGTCAAGCTCTGTTGTTGGCATCGCCGGTAGCTCCAGGGCTCACACGTAATGAATGAACAACAGTGTATCCACTCTGTATATGAGACAATGTATCACGAGTAGATAATAGGGGTCGACGTGGGAAGATGATATAGCGACTAATTGCATCGCTAACCGAGGTAGGCCTAGCGTTAGCATTTCTCCACGGCTTTCCCACCCTCGCGATGCTCTGGTTTCTTGCGATTCCTGTTTGTCCTTGGCTTCTCTGTCCAGCGGCCTCAATAATCAGTCCCGCAGATCTTGTCGACTTTGATACAAACCTTGGGTATTTCGGCATGCCCAATATGGATAAGGATTGCAGCGCAAACACGCAATAAGGCAGAGATTAATGGAGCTGCTTATCTTCATAATGCGGTTATACATAAGGAATTAGGGAACAACGATTCATATATTAGATCCATTATCCCGATGTAGAATACAAGGAAGGCACAAATCAGAACACAACCGCTTCTTCCCAAGTTTATAACGATGTACCAAGCTAGCTTTTAGTTCAGCATTCAAGTGCACAAATTCCCTATAAGTGAATCAGCTGACAATATGAGGTCGACCCATTAAAATTGCTATTATCTTCGAATGAGTGAAAAGGCGGCGCATAAGCTGTCACGATTGACACGTGCCTCTTCTAAGCCTTCCGGTGTCTGATGAAGCGCAAAAGAATACTAAGAGCAGCGGCATCATGTCCTATTACATACCTAACTGAACTGAGTTCTAAAAGAGAACCGACAATAGAAGAGTGACCTCAAAAGCTTCCCCTATTAAGACTAGGCTCTCACAGTATCCAGAAGTGACGTCGTGGTACTAGAATCGCCTCACCATGCCATAGAAAAAGACATGTCCGAATCGTAGCACCCCCTCTCATCAAGGAGAAGAAAAGCATCACCCTCAAGTTCTGATACCAGATACATTCACAATCTCTTCCGACAAGTGATCATTTACATCAAATGTCAGGGCAAAATGTTGTGGCGCATCATCAGAGACGCATGGATCCAATGGGAAATTGAACTTCTTACAACCACTAGTTCGCGAGGGGCATATTCTACGATATGTGCCTTATTGTTTGGATATAGTGTCCATCACGAATGAGGTGTATCACGACAATCCGAAACAGCTGAGTAACTGGTATCAAGCTGTATTGCTGTACTGTTCTGAGGCTATCTACGAGCAGAAAGCTCCGGTTTATATCTCCAGAGTCAACTCTACTGTTTGGTGATACTCACGTACAAGCCATGAAGTTTGCTGTATACCAAACTGATTGTACCAAACCAATTGCTCAACAAGCTGATTTACCAAACCACCAAATCACAAACCACACGTAACAGTGGCAGAATCTCCTTTGCTCAAATCTTATGGTATCTCACCACCTTTACATGGCTCCAGGGTCGTATGTATTTTGAAGCTGGAGGCGATTCGATAATGTCGAACTCGGCGTATATGTGCTATCGAGTTCACGTTCACGTATTCAGCGTGAGAAGAATAAGAAGAAGAAAACCCGTCCCAATCACAACTCCACAAACTACCCGCTAACAAATCCCCAAGTCCAATTCCATCATTCCAAACAAACCAATCAACACAGCAAACACTTGTTGTAGACCTCTCTGGGATGTCTATACTAGACCCATGAAGGGCTAGTGCCTTGGCGCCTGTCGCCCATGTGTAGCTACTCTCTCTTAGATAGCTACTCTCTCTTAGATAGCTACTCTCTCTTTTAGCACTCTACATACACACACAATACGATCACCAGCATTGAGCTGAGCCATACTGGCGTGCCGTGCACCGTCTATTGCAACACTGATCTCACCCAAGCCCAGACGCCATGTCACCAACACCAGCATCACGAAATCGACATCAATTGTCTTGAATCATTATTTATAGTAGCGGGTAGTAGTGTGTGTATTGGGGAAAACCGAGAGCGAGAGAAGAGCGAACACCCAGCAGCAAGATACATCATCCAGCAAATCTCCATTCTACAAGCAGAGGCAGAAAACCCCCCACTCAGACGCAAGATAAGCAGCACAAAAAAGATAACTACAGCGAAAGAGCCTGCATACATAATTCGGTCTAAGCTTTACATGTAGTTGCCTGTTCACCAGCCCATACAGACGTATATTCGCAATCGCATCTACACATCTGCCCATGAACAAAACTCCAAACCGATAACACAATCAAAGCAAGTAGATGCAACACCACACCACACCACACCACAAAATACACACAAGCCAACTCCATCCGTCATAGCAAATATTCATATCCATGCATTCATCATTCTAATCGCCATCTGATTCCCACGCATACCCATACCGATACCGATGCCCATACCTCCCCCTAGACATATATATCCCAATACCAATACCAATCCTGAATCGTTTCCACCCCTCACTCAGCACACGACGTCCCAAAATGAGAGTAAAAGAAAAAGATGATATCATACGCGACTAAGCCATAGCAAAGCCGTATCCAAACCCAAGTCAGTCAGTCAGTCAGTCAGATGAACCAATCAGTCAATGCAAACGGGAATAACTATGGCCATAAACCCCCAGATAAACGCCGTGCAAAAGAAATGCCTGCAAAGTACAGCAACTTGAAAAGGGATGTAACGGATCCCAAACAAACGGCAAGAACACAAAGGTAGAAAATAAGGAGTTCGCTTGGTCAGGACTTGGGACATCACTGGGACGACGAGCTTCCCGCTCCCGACTCTCTGCTGGACGTCCTCGCCAGCTCCTCGCCTTCAGCACCCAATCTCTCCATTTCCTCGGCAATCTCTTCATACCACTTGCCATGTGCTCTTCGATCAACCTCGCTGACTTTGGTAAGTTGATCACAGATATCGGCGACCTGTGTTGCAAACTCGGGAAGTCCGGCAGTGGAAAGGCCTTCTGTAGCTGTACTGGCAGCTTTGACTCGCTCACCGGAGCTGCTGGCCGACACGCGGTTAAAGATGTGAGTTTTAAGGCGTTGGAAAAGGACTTTCATGACCGGGTCGTTGAGCTTGCCCGCTTCCGCTTGTGTCAGGAGACGTGTGATGGTGGACGAGAGCTGTGCACGAGTGGTCGGCGGCATAGCGTGTGAGGACTCGAGGAGAGATGAGATCTTGGACGGTGTGGCGGGGTCCTTCAAGTAGCCGTCCTTGAACGTCTCCCACATACGTGTCGCGTCATTCTTCCATTGCGAGCGAACGTCCCGCTTGAGCAAATTCTTGGCCGTGAGAAGGATACCACCAATGGTAGTGATACGCAATGCTTCATCGCGGATACGGCTGATGCGCGCACGGTCAAGCTTCAGAGTCTCGGGCAGCTCCGAATCTCTGAGCGGAGGGGTTGCGATTGCAAGGTCAACAAGACCACGCGCGTAGATTTTTTGGGGCGTAGGACGGTTCATCGGGGTCGGCTGGCTCCATGGATCGCGGCGATCAGCTTCAGTATGCATGTTGACGGCTGCACTACGCCACCAACGTTGCGTTCTTGCAAGCGTGACCCTACCCTCTTCCAAATCCTGGGCGAAGAGGCGCTGCTCATACCCAGATGCCTCCTTGAGGAGTGTGGGTGCAGCGTTCATCAACAAGAAATTTGAATAGTCTAGAGAAAGGAGATCGATGGTGTGCAGAAGCTTGAATAGCTTCTCGATCATATCTGGCAGGGGGCCTTCCTCCTGTAGTTCATCTCCGAGTGCCTTTACTTCAGCATCGCGGAAAGGTGCGCAAAGCTTAGGGAGTATGTTCGCGATGAACTGGAAAAATTTCTCATACGAGAATAGCCCTTGGTTGCATTGCCGGTTGATGAGTTCTGCATCCAGTGTCTCCGATATGAGGGTATACATCGAGTTGCCAGGTTTGAGCAACCGGAGAAGTTTTGACCGTATATTCTCAGCCATAGCAGCTGTCCATAAGGCGCTTTCTCCGTTCTCGAAGCCCCGAAGCATAGCATCGCAAAGTTCGCGATTCAGCGCGACTCGCAGATTGGCCGTTGGAGCAGCATCGATCCGGAACTCTTTGTCAATACAAAGTTCGTGCACCAAGACGCGATTGCCAGGTACAGCAGTGAAGACGTTGGACAGAGACTGGGCCTGGTGGCCCTCGACGGGTGATGCACCCGCTTGTTCCAGTTGAGATGCAGCATCTGCCTGTAGCGTCGCATCTTCCTCTGCAATCGGGGACCCTGGAGGTGAATCGATGGCAACACGAGGACGTGCAACTTCGCCAGCGGGCTTCTTCCTCGGTCTAGACCTTCGGCTTTCACGAATGGCCTTTCTGATAAGAGTCAAAGCTCTGTCCGGACCGGTGAGCTTCTTGATTTTGCTGAGCAAGATGGCCTGATTGTCCCTGATGCCATTCTTGTACTCCACTGCCACTTCGTTTACAGTGTCATCTTTGACGCTCTGCCAGATGGCGTCCAAGCTGACGAATGAGGCAACCATAGTCTCAATGAGGGTTGACGAATCGCGTGCTTTCCAGTCGTTAAAAGCGGTCATAAACGCGCCGTGAGCGAGCAACACGGTTTCGATCGTCGTTGGAGTGGGCGTGTAATGATTAAAGGTTGTGAGCTTCCGCAGGGCAGCTTCAAAAGATATGATGAGTTCTTTGGCCTTTTGGATCAGGTCCTGCTCTTGATCGCCGTCCCGACTCAGAACATGGGCCGGGTGGCCAAGAATAAGATAGGCAGAAAGGAACGACCGCACGGCGGTGCTGCGGGCTACGGCATCTGTGTCGGACAGGAGCTCAAACAGAGACATAATCTTCTCCGTCGCGGCTAGCACCTTCGCTTCGCCGAGCAGGCCGGTAATATCTTCGAAGCTGGTGTCATGCACTTTGTCGATGGAGAGGCCAAGTAGGCTCCACGCATCCACCACGTTCCTACGGGTCCTAGCGCGCCAGGCGGCTTGGATACACTTCGCTGCGTCCTCAGCCGACACGGTACGGCGCGGAGCGATCTTCTTTGCGTCAGCTGGAGGCGAGCTGGCGGTCCTCGGCCTGCGGGCGTTGCGCTTGTACTCGAGCCTCCTCTTCTCCGCCTCAGCCAGTCTCTCTTCCATCTCCTGACGGTATCTGCGCTCTTCAGCGGCCTTCCGTTCCTTGTTCTCCTCGGCGACCTTCTTTGCGCGGCGCACTTCTTCGGCACATGACGCAGCGACCTGGGCGAGATGGCGTTCGCGGGCCTGTTTAGCGGCCAGCGCACGCTCTTCGCTGTTGGTGCTGCGTGGAGTGGCCTTTGCCAGCGCGGCGCGCAACCGCACTTGCTCGGCGTGTGCAGCGCGGTCTGCCAACCGTGCCTTGCGGGTCTCGAGGATGGATGCTCGCCGCAGGTGCTGGGCGATGTGGTGGCTCTGGCAGCTGGTGCGGAATGAGCGGTTCGACGTGTGCGAGTGTGTGGACGAGATGGAGTTGCGACGCGACGAAGCAGCTGACGACTTGCGCCGGTTGTTCGCAGCGGCACTCCAGAAACGAGCAGCAATCCGGGGCGGCGGCGCAAAGGCTTGCTGCTGGCCGCTTTCAGCATCTTCGGACAGGATCATGTCGGGCTCCTCTGGTATGTCTTCGTTCACGGGCGACACGAGCTCGAGCTCAGTGTCGGAAAGAGAGCCCGCCATTAATAAGATTGCTGAGTAGATGTCCCCTTACGTTTTCCGTCTTGTTTCGTGAGTGAAAAGTCGCGCAAGTGTGTCGGGGAAGCCCGTCTGAGGGCGATCGTGTTATGTGTTGAAACAAAGCACGAGCTTCGACGAAGCCGAAGCTCAAACTGTGAGCGGGTGAGATGGATGAGAAACGGCACCCTGGGAAAGTGACAAGGAATAGACAGAAGCGAAGGGCAGATGGAAGACACGCGCCGTATCTTCATCTATGGGAGAGGTGAAGCGGTGGTTTGGGGTGAGGCGGGCGTTGGGCGTGGAGCCGGAGGCTGGGGGAGGAGGGGCGTCTTTCCGGAGCCTCTTCCCGCGATGATCAATTCCAAGATTTGATTGATGACATCGCAGGTTAAGCAGGTTAAGAATTCCGTCGAACATGGGAGATCAGCATAGATTGCTTCATTTCCCCGTCAGCCCTACGCCCATAGCAGCATGGTCTCCATTACCTCAGCGGTAGTCTACCGTCTTTTCAACTTCGTTCTCAACACCGTCACGTACCCTTCTTTTGCTGTAGTGAATGCTTGCAACAGAGCAAAAAGCTGTCTGTCATTGTCATACGCACAAATCACAAGTGTCTCCAGGCGACGAATGGAAGAGCTATGTGGCTGGCTGTTGAAGTCATTGATAACGGTACCACAACTCCACAAGTACTCGATCTTTTGACGCCTTCAGTTATCCCGACATCAAATACTTGAGTCATGTATCAAAATCATACATGTATCAATACACCGTCAAGCTCACATCTACATGTAATGTTCATCTTTTCACTAACTCATCAAGCCATCCCGTTCAATGTGCGCATGCGTACACTGCCTTCAATCTCCATCTCACCATCCGATTTCGACACATCCCACAGAAAGACTGCAGCTCGTGCGCAACAGTGTACCTATCAAACGTCTGGCACCTGACAGCCGTCAATCCTGATATCTATACATGTTTCCAGCCCGATCGCAGTCTGGCACGATCGGCACTATCCAGTGTGTGTCAATTTTCTAGCCACAGCATAATTCCTCTGATTTCAGACATACATTCTCCCGCTACAGCTCCTACGAAGTACATGGATGGGATGCTGAAGACCTAACCGACGTTTCAGTCGGCTACACAGCATCACAACATACCCTCTCATCCACCCTCGCCTACTCCCGCACCTCGCTATCTTCCTCAACCTATCTTATCTGCCCAAATGTCTAGACGAGTACACAGCAGATGAGATGGTTCTTCCACCACTTGGAACTAGAGTCTGTCAAGCAATTCCAAACGAGCGGGGGGTGGGGTTAGCTGGCTTGGATATGTCGTGTGAGTCTTGGTAGACGAAGAGCATGAGATGTGACTTTTGGTAGGATAGTGAGAAGAGGGCTGTCGGAAGAATGTTGACGCGCGTTCAAAAGCCAAATGTTAGCGAAGCGGCTCTTTCCGCTCTTCCAGCCCGTATCTACTTCGAAGGCTGTCTTGAAGGCGTCTGCATATGTATGATGACGAGGATCCAGTAAAGAGAGGCGTCTACCTCCGTCAAGCCTCCTTGGCCCAAGAACCCGGTATTCCACTCCCAAATCCTCACCGTTCAACGCCAACAGCCCTCCAAACGAGTGGCCAACTCAACAACCCCACGCTCTCATCAAAAATAGCTCCCTGCCTTGCTCGAATCACGACCTTGACAGCGCCGATCCGATAATCACACAATCGAAATTCAATATTACATGTATGCGACGAGACGAAAATATCTACACAGGCACTGATACGCACATGCGCAAACAACGCGTGAAGCTTGACGTGTTTCCACATGTCTTCAAACAAGTCCACAACAAATCAAACCCTACCAAACACAGAACGATCACCACCTTCCCCTCCCCATCTGTCCCCTCCACAAAACCCTTCACCAAATCGTATATCCATCCACATCAGCAATGCCTCCCTTTGTGCGACATGTGGCTTCTCCACCAACCCACCCTGTGACCTAGCACCCCAGCCGGATTCACCAAACTTGCAAGACAGACCCCCAGCTTTCCCCCCCAAAATGCAAACGTTGAGTGCCCGGGGATTCGGTCGACATGAGACACATGGACGTACAGCGTCGTATGTCTTACCGTTAGTGGTAGTCCCATCAAAGCAGAGTAGATGGCTGTCATGTACATGTCAGGTCATTTCGAAAGCCTATTTCGCAGGTGCGTGATTGGTGCATTAGTGACATCAAGGGGGAGAGAGATGTGTAATTATCTGAGTGATTGAGAACAAGGGGAGAAGAGAGAGAAGGAAGAAAGAAGGAAAGAAGGAAAGGAAGGAAGATGGAAAGAATAAAAGAATAAAAAAGACAACAATACAAATCCAATCCCAACAAACCCAACATAAACCCAAGTAGAAAAATATAATTCGACATCATCTAAAAACAGCTAAGAAGAAAAAAGAACCAAAAAAGAAAAAGAAAAAGCATAGTTATCCCTGATACCTCCCGCTTTTGCCCCTCCCCCTCAAAACCAACCCAAACAAAACACACTCTCAACCCTATGCACCCCATCCCCATGCCCACCCATTCCAAACCCCAAAACCAAGTGCCACAAAAAAACACCGTCACCGTCACCATCAACCCCCAACCCCAAAAATAAAAAGGAAAAGGAAAAAACAAGCAACCTGTAGTTACATACCCAAACGAAACACTACATACAAAGTAGAAACAAAGTACAGAGAGTACTACCACATCCACAAATCCCAAGTAAAGAAAGACACAAAGAAGGAAAAGAAAAGAAAAGGATAGGAAGGGAAAGGAAAGGAAAGGAAAGGAAAAGAACGGGCCTAGACCCCTCCATCCCCATTCCCTGCCATACAGTATTGTATATCCCATTGCTCCGCATAGAACCCCCAACGCGCCACAGGTACACGGGGACATGGGGGAATATTATCCCATAGTGAGTCAGTCAGACGGCCAGATGGTTAGACTGTAAGACAGTCGGTCAGACAGTCGGATAACTTAGTCGGATAGAAAAAGTGAGACCGCCACACCCACCACCACCACCACCATTCAATTCAATCAATCAACCACAACCACAACCACAACCACAACCAGAACCAGCACCACTTTCCCAACCCAGCAAAACCCAACCCCAAACCGGCGATTCCCAAGCACATAGCACCAGCCCCGCACCCAGCCCGATGCCCCCAACGCAAAGCCAGCGAGCGAGGGATGGATTTGTTGGGAGCGGAGTAAGTTAAGTATGCGCCTGTCTGTGTAAGGTTTGGGATCGATGGCTTGATCGGTGGGTGGGTTGATAGGAAAGTTGATAAGTAGATTGATAGATATATAGATTGATAGATATATAGATTGATAGATATATAGATTGATAACTAAGTTGACAAGTAAATAAATAAGTAAATAAATAAAATAAAAAGTACAGGGTAAGTAGTTAATCAAGTAAGAATGAATATTGGGAGGTTCAGGGGATCGATCTGGGTGGGTACTAGGTAGGTATTATCATGTATGCCTTACCATGCATGTAAGAGTCTACCTAGACGGTCGCGTCTTTTGCTCGCAACTATTTGCCATCTATCGTTATCTAGCTATGGGATGATTTGGTGTGTACTTGGGTAGGCAGGTAGGTGATGACTCGATCGATGAGGGAGAGTGGATGTTGGGCGATAGAATACATACATGAATACTTGGGTAGCTACATGTGCCTACTTGGGCACCTACCTAAATGACATGTAGTAGGCTGACTCCGTGTAATGTCGGATTCGTATTGATTTACAAAGTGTTGGGGAGAGAATGTCAAACCGGGCATGTGTGGGCTGTGATGTGATGTTGAGGACTTGGTATTTAGTTTTGGTTTAGATTTTTTTTCTATGGATATCATGTTGGGGGTTGGAACGCGGTTTGCACCGCATATCGGTTAGATACTGTCTAGCTAGTGATACATTGCTTTTTGGGCCACTGGTTCCGGAGGTGTTGACTTCGCCATTGTGACCCAGGCTGCGCTTGCCGTGTTTCTCGAAATCCGCCCTAGACTAGGATACGGATGAGAACGGTTTAGCCGCCAAAACTTATTTTTCCCCCCTGCCCTCCTCTTTTTCCTGCAGTGCCAATGGTTCGCAACGCAGAGTTGGTAAACAAAGGAGATTAAGGAGTTAAACACCAAACAGCAAGGTATAAGTAAACGGAGAAAAAGAGACGTGGCTGAAGAGCCTGATCGTGACGGAGCGTGAAACATAAGGGCGGTATACGAGTCATTCATTCCCAGCCAGCCAACGTCGTGAGCCCATCCGGCCAGGATTGTGAACAAGCGTAGTAGTCCATGAACAGAGCCAAGCATCTGCGAGGATATCATCAATTCCGGAGTAGTAGAAACTACCTTTCTCTAATAGTCGTGGGAATAATACGAGAAGAATTGAGCATACAAAGGGAATTCGTGGCAAGGAGCGTCGGCGCGTTCGTGGTTCCAGTGAACGCTAAAATAAAAGTCATACAAGTCGTGCCTCGTAATGCAGTGCCCTCTCTGGATGAACAGGATGGATACAAGGGCGTATTGTTACAAACAAATGGTAGAAACAGGGCAACGATACGTGCGCGCTTCATCGCACAAAAGCATCGACAGGGAAAAGTATCGATTTGTGTGATGAAGATTGGCCTGGGGCGTACGTCGCATCAATGCCCGCGCACGCTCGACGTTGGCGACGAGCGGCTAAGAAAAGAAGCTGGAAACTTGAGGTCGGCAAGGAATTTGAAAAAAGCACGCTTGCGCGGCGTAATGGGCTGGACGATCTTGGGCGCAGCTTGAATCATCGGACCGACAATGTCTTCATCGCCCAGCTGGGGGAACTTGCCCTCACTTTTTGGGTCGCTCAGCGTTGGCCAGACGGTTGACACAGGCACAGGTTCCACGGGCAAGCTCGGTTCGGAAAGCTCAGTGGGTACAAGGTACTTGGCTAGATCGTGGTTCTGTTTCCAATCTGCGTCGATCTCCGCCCATTTCATCTCACAGAGAAGATAGATTTTGGACGTAGGACCGTAGTGCTCTGCCATTCGCACTTGGTGCTTAGTGAAGTTGGCACGAGCTTGCTGCCAGTCGGCGAATAGCGCGTCGCGCGTAGCTACGGTGCAGATTTGAGGCATATACGGTTCTGGCTGGATGGTAAAGTTGTCGTGGCCTAGCTTTAGAGCCCATTTGTCGCTAGGATCTGCGAGCACGAGTGGTGGTATGTCGGTTGAAGGCACCAATGGGCTGGATCGCTTGAAAGACGCGATGGAGGCTTTGGTCGACAGCGGCGGAGTTGGGTAGGCGCGCGCTGGTGGGGAGTCCACTGGTGTCGTGACCAGCGAGTGCAGGGGATCAGCCAAGGCGACAGTAGGTGACTGCAATGGCGACTGGGTTGGAACATCACCGTAGCGAGCAGTGTCCATCATTGGAGGCAACAATGGCGTGGTGACGAAACGCTCAGCATCGATTTCTTCAACGTCGATTTCAAGTGCGTTAGCCTTGGCGATATCGATAGGTAGCGAGACAATGGAATCATTCAGCTTCTCCCTGCTGCAGCAGGCAGTGATTGGTAACGAAGCAGGGAATTTCTCCGTGATGTCGTAGCCGTGCATGCGGTGAATTGAGCTGGTCATTGACGAAGACCGGGTGGACGGTTGTCGCGAGGGGGTGGTGCTGCGCGACGATGTGCCGAACGTCGACGACCTCTTGCGGTCTCGCATCTTGCGCGAGAGCGATGGAAAGCCGCGCTCCACCTTCTGAGAGACGTTCTGCTCCACTGACCGCCTCCGTTTCGAGGCGACGCCAAAGTCGGGAAAGTCGTAGGCTTGCGCGATGGAGTGGTCTTCAGAAGCATACATGTCGGCTATATTAAAGGTTAATTGGGCAAACGGCTTGGGAAGGGTAATTTAGAACATACCTGGGCTGCAGATCGCAACGTAGTCGTCCTCGCTCTCCACATCTTCCGTGAGCTTGGGCAGCTTCTTGGAAGAACTGGGAGGCTCAATTAGGTCATAGATGGGCGGGCTCGACGAAAGTGACGAGGTGGAGCTGGGGAACCTCAAGTGGCCGCGGTAGAAGCTGGGCGTAGGAGGAGTCGAGCACTCGGAGGTCGAGTAGAAGCCAGAGTCGGTGTTGGAGTAGATGGACGAAGCAGGATCGGTAGACATGTCGAGCGAGCTCTTGGACGACTTGCGCTGGGCAACCAGTTTGGGGAGCATCAGAGGTTTCATTTCGCGCATGATGGACAGGTTTACAGGCACGTGCTACCCCATCAATACTTAAGAAAACGGGCGAGGGCGCAGACGGACGGAGGGAGGGCTGGGGCGTGAGTCGGCGTGTCACGGTCAGAGCAAGTCCACGTCGGCAGTCTATCGGGGCGTGGAGGTCTGGCGCTGGCAGTGACCCAATTCGGGCGGGCACGTGAGGGGTCACGATGGGGGTGGTGGAGGCGGTGGACTGGACGAAGGTGGATTTACAAGCCAAGCGAAAGACAGCGCAGACAGAATGCAGAAGTCGGAGGGGACAACTGAAGACACTGGGGCAATGAGCGACAGCAGCGTGGACAAGAGAGGGAGTGCTGGCTTGCTTTGGATTGTTCGGGGAGTGCACGGTTATGAGTTGGCTAGATAGCAGCTACCGACATGTGCAGGCACGCAGGGCTAGAGAGCAAAGGTCGCAGCCTTGGCAATTGACCAGACCAGACCCCAGAACTCGACTTTTACGCGCTAGGCCGGTTTGGACGGCGGCTGGCCCAAGCTTGCCGACGGCTCTCTTCCCCGTCAGCGTTTGAAGGCAACGACTCAGGCGGGCCGCTGTGCAACAAGGAACATGGACGAGCACTTCCTGACGAGACGGCCGCCTCTGCGCCGCCGTCTGGGCAGATTTGCATTACGACAGAATCTACGCGGCAAGGTTTTGTGAGCGTGCCTTGCGGACCGTTTGGCTGCGGCACGGGAGCCAAGCGCGACCAGCAGCGTTTTTACCTTTGAATTTCTCCCGTCCGAAGCTTTCTTCTGCATGCGAGTGGGTGTCGGCCAGGACTCAATACGCTCGGAAACAATACTGGCTGAGTCAGCTATGCAGGAACAGTGCACGGCATATCGTACGTGTATGTTTATCTGGGGATGACTAATATCGATGCCCATGCTTACATGTCCATGTATACGCCCATCGACATCGACGGTGCAGAAACCGGTATTGAAACGCGGACTGGGCGCCCGATTTGGACCTGTGATACCAAGTAGGCGGTAGCGTACATATATGCTTACCTACCTCACCTACGTGCTTGAATGTTGCCTAGTACATGTATGTGTGGGATGCCCGACCACAGACCGAGCTGACGACTGGGACTGGCCCTGCGATGTCATCGCTGCTACGGTTCCTGCATTGCACACCTGTGATTGGCCGCGGCAGAAGGGAGCTCTGCCATCAACACAAACAAAAACAAACAGCCGTTTCAACAGAGAGCTAGCTTTCAACATCGCTGCCCCTTGCCGCCCGCTGTCCTCGCAACAGACTTGTATCATCGTACGGAGTATGTAGGTGAAAAAGCAGACAGGCCACCGTCAACGTCACACGTTTGAGAGGGGGGGGGGGGAAAGAGGGCTGGAGGGAAAGTTTTCGCACTCGATTGGTCAATGGGCCCGCAGCCGTCCATCCAATCAGTGGTGGGCTGGGTGGAGGTGAGCTTGATTCGCGATTGGAACGTCACAGTCACCACAAGGCTCATCACGACAAACAGAGGAGCCAGACGGCCTCCCAACAGCCTTCGTGGCGGAAGGTCACGGCTGTGTACAATCAAAAAAGCTACATGTACCTCTGCTTCCTCCCACTCCTTCCTCTAGATGTGTAACTCTTGTATCTGTCTGGCTCAATGTTTGATGTATTCTGTCTAGCTCATTGTTTTATCCAACTCAATGCTTGCATGCTTCACCCAAACAAGCACACACACAGACCCCGATGCTTGGATTGGATCGCCGCATTGCCGCTGTTTCTGCCACGGCCTGATCCCAGCAGCCCGTTAGCGAGCCCAAAGTCAAAACCACCACATCGGCCGGGAACAAGGATTGCCACGAAGGAGGTTAGCTTTGTTGTCCACGTTCGGGTTCTACTAGAGTAGAGTTCTAGAGCCCGCAGACTCCCACCTTGCTCCATCATGACGACACTCTCTCCGTGCCGTTTCTGGGCTTTCGGAAAGCCGGCGAATGTTGCGTGAGCGAACTCTGCCGAGTGCAGCAAACAGAATGAACAGCTCCTCCAGCAACGGCAATCAGCGCCCCTGACCGCTCGTTTCCGGGTGAGCATTCCATGCGGACCTGCACGCCCATGCCAGGTACCGCACCGCTTTTCTACTCACAAACCACCACGTTGTGCCTGTCCTGTGGGCAGCCTGTCGCCGCCAGTGGGGCCTCATCCTCCTCCTCCTCCTCATCATCATCATCATTACCAACTCAATTACCACAAACAACGTGGTCCTCGCCTACGGGTGTCGCTTCCACTAGCTGCCACTTCATCCAGACGAACTGATCTTTGCCAGACGACACCCGCCCTGCACGCTGCAGGGCCACTGCAAAAAATTAACACTCCATCCCCAGAGTACTCACATTAGTGTGTTATTGATGATAGTTGGGCCAGTCAGCGCTTTAAAATTACCTTCTGAAAATGCAAGCTCTGCTTTCATCCCAAACCGTCGTCGTCCTCTAGCATTGCTCCAGTGCCGTACTTTCGCGATTAGTGAGACCATTGTCGCAAACCCGCACTCCGACTCTTTGGCTTTTCTCCATTGTATCGGCTATGGACAGCCCCCGTCATTAATTCCTCTACTATGTAAGCCAGCGAGGCGCCCTGCACAGCAGAGGCATAATTGACAGCCGTCGCTCTGCGTGAGCGGGACGGTATCGACTCCGCAGTGAGAGGGAAGAGCGCTGCTGCTAGGAATTATGCTGCAATGCACATAAGCCTGACAGCCCCAGCATATCTCGACAGCCACTAGCACGCATGTTCTTAATTCCACCTGCAAATATGGAGATTCGGAGTACTCCGTTGATGGTTACCAATTTGCTGTATGTAACGTGTTTAATCAGTAAGCTGATCAAATCAGTAACCTGATCACCCCACCAAGACGCGTCCTCTATCATCACTCCCATCAACCATGCCGCCACC